>JBDPZO010000001.1:6965461-7095892 GCA_039877585.1 Heterodera filipjevi
GGGAAAGGTACAAATGGAAAATATGGTTATCCATAATAAGCCTATTTCATTTTTCCACGTAATTTTGTAAAAAGGAACCTGCATAACTGCTATGACGCGCCAAAAAACGAGAAATCATTGAATATTTTTGGCATTCCCTCTCAAAAATAAGGAATAAATTTTATGGTTTTTTTACACTTTTTCGTCTTTTTTATGGTGATGTTTGGAAAATTAAATAACAAAATATCCAAAATTTCTCTAACAATTTTGTGTAAAGATAATTTTACTCTTTTAAAAAAACCGAATTTGTGACTTATCCAGATTTGACCACAGGAATTAAGCATTATACAATTTGTTTATTATAGTCTATTTTTACCTTAAATATTTAAAAATTTCTTTGTAACGAGACTTAAGTTGTGTAAACTACCTATTTTTGCAATGTTTTGGCAGTTGCCTTAGAAAATATGGGAAAGGTACAAATGGAAAATATGGTATTATTCCATAATAAGCCTATTTCATTTTACACGTAATTTTGTAAAAAGGAACCTGCATAACTGCTTATGACGCGCCAAAAAACGAGAAATCATGAATATTTTTGCATTCCCTCTCAAAATAAGGAATAAATTTTATGGTTTTTTTACACTTTTTCGTCTTTTTTATGGTGATGTTGGAAAATTAAATAACAAAATATCCAAAATTTCTCTAACAATTTTGGTAAGGATAATTTTACTCTTTTAAAAAAACCGAATTTGTGACTTATCCAGATTTGACCACAGGAATTAAGCATTATACAATTTGTTTATTAGAGTCTATTTTTACCTTAAATATTTAAAAATTTCTTTGTAACGAGACTTAAGTTGTGTAAACTACCTATTTTTGCAATGTTTTGGCAGTTGCCTTAGAAAATATGGGAAAGGTACAAATGGAAAATATGGTTATTCCATAATAAGCCTATTCATTTTACCACGTAATTTTGTAAAAAGGAACCTGCATAACTGCTTTGACGCGCCAAAAAACGGAGGAAATCATTGGAAATATTTTTGCATTTCCCATCTCAAAATAAAGGAATAAATTTATGGTTTTTTCCACCTTTTTCGCTCTTTTTATGGGGATGGTGGAAAAGTAAATAACAACAATATCCAAAATTTCCTCTACAATTTTATGTTAAGGATAATTTTACTCTTTTAAGAACCGAATTAGTGACTTATCCAGAATTTGACCGCAGGAATTAAGCATTTTACATAATTTGTTTATTATAGTCTATTTTTACCTTATAATATTTAAAAAAGTTCTTTGTAACGAGACTTAAGATATGTGTTAAACTACCTATTTATATGCAATGTTTTTGGGCAGTTGCCTGTAGAAAATATGGGAAAGGGTACAAATGGAAAATATGGTTATTTCCATAATAAGCCTATTTCATTTTACCACGTATTTTGTAAAAAGGAACCTGCATAATCTGCTATGACGCGCCAAAAAACGAGAAATCATTGAATATTTTTGGCATTCCCTCTCAAAAATAAGGAAGAATTTTATGGTTTTTTTACACTTTTCGTCTTTTTTATGGTGATGTTTGGAAAATTAAATGTTTAAAAACAAAATATCTAAAAACAACTTTTCCTTGGGATGGTTTCTCTAACAATTTTGTATAAAGATACTTTTACTCTTAAAAAAACCGAATTTGTGACTTATCCAGATTTGACCACAGGAATTAAGCATTATACAATAGTTTATTATAGTCTATTTTTACCTTAAATATTTAAAAATTTCTTTGTAACGAGACTTAAGTTGTGTAAACTACCTATTTTTGCAATGTTTTGGCAGTTGCCTTAGAAAATATGGGAAAGGTACAAATGGAAAATATGGTTAATCCATAATAAGCCTATTTCATTTTTCCACGTAATTTTGTAAAAAGGAACCTGCATAACTGCTATGACGCGCCAAAAAACGAGAAATCATTGAATATTTTTGGCATTCCCTCTCAAAAATAAGGAATAAATTTTATAGTTTTTTACACTTTTTCGTCTTTTTTATGGTGATGTTTGGAAAATTATATGTTTAAAAATAAAATATCCAAAAACAACTTTTCCTTGCGATGGTTTCTCTAACAATTTTGTGTAAAGATACTTTTACTCTTTTAAAAAAAACCGAATTTGTGACTTATCCAGATTTGACCACAGGAATTAAGCATTATACAATTTGTTTATTATAGTCTATTTTTACCTTAAATATTTAAAAATTTCTTTGTAACGAGACTTAAGTTGTGTAAACTACCTATTTTTGCAATGTTTTGGCAGTTGCCTTAGAAAATATGGGAAAGGTACAAATGGAAAATATGGTTATTCCATAATAAGCCTATTTCATTTTTCCACGTAATTTTGTAAAAAGGAACCTGCATGTCTGCTATGACGCGCCAAAAAACGAGAAATCATTGAATATTTTTGCATTCCCTCTCAAAAATAAGGAATAAATTTTATGGTTTTTTTACACTTTTTCGTCTTTTTTATGGTGATGTTTGGAAAATTAAATGTTTAAAAACAAAATATCCAAAAACAACTTTTCCTTGTGATGGTTTCTCTAACAATTTTGTGTAAAGGATAATTTTACTCTTTTAAAAAAAACCGAATTTGTGACTTATCCAGATTTGACCACAGGAATTAAGCATTATACAATTTGTTTATTATAGTCTATTTTTACCTTAAATATTTAAAAATTTCTTTGTAACGAGACTTAAGTTGTGTAAACTACCTATTTTTGCAATGTTTTGGCAGTTGCCTTAGAAAATATGGGAAAGGTACAAATGGAAAATATGGTTAATCCATAATAAGCCTATTTCATTTTTCCACGTAATTTTGTAAAAAGGAACCTGCATAACTGCTATGACGCGCCAAAAAACGAGAAATCATTGAATATTTTTGCATTCCCTCTCAAAAATAAGGAATAAATTTTATGGTTTTTTTACACTTTTTCGTCTTTTTATGGGGATGTTTGGAAAATTAAATAACAAAATATCCAAAATTTCTCTAACAATTTTGTGTAAAGGATAATTTTTACTCTTTAAAAAAAACCGAATTTGTGACTTATCCAGATTTGACCACAGGAATTAAGCATTATACAATTTGTTTATTAGAGTCTATTTTTACCTTAAATATTTAAAAATTTCTTTGTAACGAGACTTAATTTGTGTAAACTACCTATTTTTGCAATGTTTTGGCAGTTGCCTTAGAAAATATGGGAAAGGTACAAATGGAAAATATGGTTAATCCATAATAAGCCTATTTCATTTTTCCACGTAATTGTAAAAAGGAACCTGCATATCTGCTATGACGCGCCAAAAAACGAGAAATCATCGAATATTTTTGCATTCCCTCTCAAAAATAAGGAATAAATTTTATGGTTTTTTTACACTTTTTCGTCTTTTTTATGGTGATGTTTGGAAAATTAAATGTTTAAAAACAAAATATCCAAAAACAACTTTTCCTTGTGATGGTTTCTCTAACAATTTTGTGTAAAGGATAATTTTACTCTTTTAAAAAAAACCGAATTTGTGACTTATCCAGATTTGACCACAGGAAATAAGCATTATACAATTTGTTTATTATAGTCTATTTTTACCTTAAATATTTAAAAATTTCTTTGTAACGAGACTTAAGTTGTGTAAACTACCTATTTTTGCAATGTTTTGGCAGTTGCCTTAGAAAATATGGGAAAGGTACAAATGGAAAATATGGTTAATCCATAATAAGCCTATTTCATTTTTCCACGTAATTTTGTAAAAAGGAACCTGCATAACTGCTATGACGCGCCAAAAAACGAGAAATCATTGAATATTTTTGGCATTCCCTCTCAAAAATAAGGAATAAATTTTATGGTTTTTTTACACTTTTTCGTCTTTTTATGGGGATGTTTGGAAAATTAAATAACAAAATATCCAAAATTTCTCTAACAATTTTGTGTAAAGGATAATTTTACTCTTTTAAAAAAAACCGAATTTGTGACTTATCCAGATTTGACCACAGGAATTAAGCATTATACAATTTGTTTATTAGAGTCTATTTTTACCTTAAATATTTAAAAATTTCTTTGTAACGAGACTTAAGTTGTGTAAACTACCTATTTTTGCAATGTTTTGGCAGTTGCCTTAGAAAATATGGGAAAGGTACAAATGGAAAATATGGTTAATCCATAATAAGCCTATTTCATTTTTCCACGTAATTTTGTAAAAAGGAACCTGCATAACTGCTATGACGCGCCAAAAAACGAGAAATCATTGAATATTTTTGGCATTCCCTCTCAAAAATAAGGAATAAATTTTATGGTTTTTTTACACTTTTTCGTCTTTTTTATGGTGATGTTTGGAAAATTATATGTTTAAAAATAAAATATCTAAAAACAACTTTTCCTTGTGATGGTTTCTCTAACAATTTTGTATAAAGATACTTTTACTCTTAAAAAACCCGAATTTGTGACTTATCCAGATTTGACCACAGGAATTAAGCATTATACAATTTGTTTATTATAGTCTACCTTTATTGTCGCAATTTTTGGTGCTTTATCAATGATCAGTTTTTTAAAACATTTAATAAATTTTCTGACAAAATTAGTCATAACTTATCTCAAAAGGAACAAAAATGAACAATATTGGTATAACCAAAATACTTTTGATTCTTTTAATAGCTAATTAATCATTCAATTAAAAATTTATCACTAGTTAAAGTTGAAAATAAGGTACTTTTCAAAGTTATCAGTCAGAAAACTCATACTGTTGTCTGAAAAATTATTTTGTATTGTATATAGAGAAAGTGCGTTCAACTTGGCAGGAGTAAGTGGCGCAGCGCAAACTTGTAGAATGGTATTAGAGAGGAAGCACGTTGCATTCAATATTTTTTCCAGAATGGCACATCTTAAAAAACAAGTTCCTTTTTACAAAATTACGTGGTAAAATGAAATAGGCTTATTATGGAATAACCATATTTTCCATTTGTACCTTTCCCATATTTTCAAAGGCAACTGCCAAAACATTGCAAAAATAGGTAATTTACACAACTTAAGTCTCGTTACAAAGAAATTTTTAAATATTTAAGGTAAAAATAGACTCTAATAAACAAATTGTATAATGCTTAATTCCTGTGGTCAAATCTGGATAAGTCACAAATTCGGTTTTTTTAAAAAGAGTAAAATTATCTTTACACAAATTGTTAGAGAAACCATCAAAAGGAAAAGTTGTTTTTGGATATTTTTTTTAACATATAATTTTCCATAAAAAAGACGAAAAAGTGTAAAAAAACCATAAAATTTTTCCTTATTTTTGCGAGGGAATGCCAAAAATATTCAATGATTTCTCGTTTTTTGGCGCGTCATAGCAGTTATGCAGGTTCCTTTTTACAAAATTACGTGGTAAAATGAAATAGGCTTATTATGGAATAACCATATTTTCCATTTGTACCTTTCCCATATTTTCTAAGGCAACTGCCAAAACATTGCAAAAATAGGTAGTTTACACAACTTAAGTCTCGTTACAAAGAAATTTTTAAATATTTAAGGTAAAAATAGACTATAATAAACAAATTGTATAATGCTTAATTCCTGTGGTCAAATCTGGATAAGTCACAAATTCGGTTTTTTTAAAAGAGTAAAAGTATCTTTACACAAAATTGTTAGAGAAACCATCGCAAGGAAAAGTTGTTTTTGGATATTTGTTTTTAAACATATAATTTTCCAAACATCACCATAAAAAAGACGAAAAAGTGTAAAAAAACCATAAAATTTATTCCTTATTTTTGAAAGGGAATGCCAAAAATATTCAATGATTTCTCGTTTTTTGGCGCGTCATAGCAGTTATGCAGGTTCCTTTTTACAAAATTACGTGGAAAAATGAAATAGGCTTATTATGGATTAACCATATTTTCCATTTGTACCTTTCCCATATTTTCTAAGGCAACTGCCAAAACATTGCAAAAATAGGTAGTTTACACAACTTAAGTCTCGTTACAAAGAAATTTTTAAATATTTAAGGTAAAAATAGACTATAATAAACAAATTGTATAATGCTTAATTCCTGTGGTCAAATCTGGATAAGTCACAAATTCGGTTTTTTTAAAAGAGTAAAAGTATCTTTACACAAAATTGTTAGAGAAACCATCACAAGGAAAAGTTGTTTTTGGATATTTTTTTTAAACATATAATTTTCCATAAAAAAGACGAAAAAGTGTAAAAAAAACCATAAAATTTATTCCTTATTTTTGAGAGGGAATGCCAAAAATATTCAATGATTTCTCGTTTTTTGGCGCGTCATAGCAGTTATGCAGGTTCCTTTTTACAAAATTACGTGGAAAAATGAAATAGGCTTATTATGGATTAACCATATTTTCCATTTGTACCTTTCCCATATTTTCTAAGGCAACTGCCAAAACATTGCAAAAATAGGTAGTTTACACAACTTAAGTCTCGTTACAAAGAAATTTTTAAATATTTAAGGTAAAAATAGACTATAATAAACAAATTGTATAATGCTTAATTCCTGTGGTCAAATCTGGATAAGTCACAAATTCGGTTTTTTTAAAAGAGTAAAAGTATCTTTACACAAAATTGTTAGAGAAACCATCACAAGGAAAAGTTGTTTTTGGATATTTTATTTTTAAACATATAATTTTCCAAACATCACCATAAAAAAGACGAAAAAGTGTAAAAAAACCATAAAATTTATTCCTTATTTTTGAGAGGGAATGCCAAAAATATTCAATGATTTCTCGTTTTTTGGCGCGTCATAGCAGTTATGCAGGTTCCTTTTTACAAAATTACGTGGAAAAATGAAATAGGCTTATTATGGATTAACCATATTTTCCATTTGTACCTTTCCCATATTTTCTAAGGCAACTGCCAAAACATTGCAAAAATAGGTAGTTTACACAACTTAAGTCTCGTTACAAAGAAATTTTAAATATTTAAGGTAAAAATAGACTATAATAAACAAATTGTATAATGCTTAATTCCTGTGGTCAAATCTGGATAAGTCACAAATTCGGTTTTTTTAAAAGAGTAAAAGTATCTTTACACAAAATTGTTAGAGAAACCATCACAAGGAAAAGTTGTTTTTGGATATTTTATTTTTAAACATATAATTTTCCAAACATCACCATAAAAAAGACGAAAAAGTGTAAAAAAACCATAAAATTTATTCCTTATTTTTGAGAGGGAATGCCAAAAATATTCAATGATTTCTCGTTTTTTGGCGCGTCATAGCAGTTATGCAGGTTCCTTTTTACAAAATTACGTGGAAAAATGAAATAGGCTTATTATGGATTAACCATATTTTCCATTTGTACCTTTCCCATATTTTCTAAGGCAACTGCCAAAACATTGCAAAAATAGGTAGTTTACACAACTTAAGTCTCGTTACAAAGAAATTTTTAAATATTTAAGGTAAAAATAGACTATAATAAACAAATTGTATAATGCTTAATTCCTGTGGTCAAATCTGGATAAGTCACAAATTCGGTTTTTTTAAAAGAGTAAAAGTATCTTTACACAAAATTGTTAGAGAAACCATCACAAGGAAAAGTTGTTTTTGGATATTTTGTTTTTAAACATTTAATTTTCCAGACATCACCATAAAAAAGACGAAAAAGTGTAAAAAAACCATAAAATTTATTCCTTATTTTTGAGAGGGAATGCCAAAAATATTCAATGATTTCTCGTTTTTTGGCGCGTCATAGCAGTTATGCAGGTTCCTTTTTACAAAATTACGTGGAAAAATGAAATAGGCTTATTATGGAATAACCATATTTTCCATTTGTACCTTTCCCATATTTTCTAAGGCAACTGCCAAAACATTGCAAAAATAGGTAGTTTACACAACTTAAGTCTCGTTACAAAGAAATTTTTAAATATTTAAGGTAAAAATAGACTATAATAAACAAATTGTATAATGCTTAATTCCTGTGGTCAAATCTGGATAAGTCACAAATTCGGTTTTTTTTAAAAGAGTAAAAGTATCTTTACACAAAATTGTTAGAGAAACCATCACAAGGAAAAGTTGTTTTTGGATATTTTATTTTTAAACATATAATTTTCCAAACATCACCATAAAAAAGACGAAAAAGTGTAAAAAAACCATAAAATTTATTCCTTATTTTTGAGAGGGAATGCCAAAAATATTCAATGATTTCTCGTTTTTTGGCGCGTCATAGCAGATATGCAGGTTCCTTTTTACAAAATTACGTGGAAAAATGAAATAGGCTTATTATGGATTAATCATATTTTCCATTTGTACCTTTCCCATATTTTCTAAGGCAACTGCCAAAACATTGCAAAAATAGGTAGTTTACACAACTTAAGTCTCGTTACAAAGAAATTTTTAAATATTTAAGGTAAAAATAGACTATAATAAACAAATTGTATAATGCTTAATTCCTGTGGTCAAATCTGGATAAGTCACAAATTCGGTTTTTTTAAAAGAGTAAAAGTATCTTTACACAAAATTGTTAGAGAAACCATCACAAGGAAAAGTTGTTTTTGGATATTTTATTTTTAAACATATAATTTTCCAAACATCACCATAAAAAAGACGAAAAAGTGTAAAAAAACCATAAAATTTATTCCTTATTTTTGAGAGGGAATGCCAAAAATATTCAATGATTTCTCGTTTTTTGGCGCGTCATAGCAGTTATGCAGGTTCCTTTTTACAAAATTACGTGGAAAAATGAAATAGGCTTATTATGGATTAACCATATTTTCCATTTGTACCTTTCCCATATTTTCTAAGGCAACTGCCAAAACATTGCAAAAATAGGTAGTTTACACAACTTAAGTCTCGTTACAAAGAAATTTTTAAATATTTAAGGTAAAAATAGACTATAATAAACAAATTGTATAATGCTTAATTCCTGTGGTCAAATCTGGATAAGTCACAAATTCGGTTTTTTTAAAAGAGTAAAAGTATCTTTACACAAAATTGTTAGAGAAACCATCACAAGGAAAAGTTGTTTTTGGATATTTTATTTTTAAACATATAATTTTCCAAACATCACCATAAAAAAGACGAAAAAGTGTAAAAAAACCATAAAATTTATTCCTTATTTTTGAGAGGGAATGCCAAAAATATTCAATGATTTCTCGTTTTTTGGCGCATCATAGCAGTTATGCAGGTTCCTTTTTACAAAATTACGTGGAAAAATGAAATAGGCTTATTATGGATTAACCATATTTTCCATTTGTACCTTTCCCATATTTTCTAAGGCAACTGCCAAAACATTGCAAAAATAGGTAGTTTACACAACTTAAGTCTCGTTACAAAGAAATTTTTAAATATTTAAGGTAAAAATAGACTATAATAAACAAATTGTATAATGCTTAATTCCTGTGGTCAAATCTGGATAAGTCACAATATGGTTAATCCATAATAAGCCTATTTCATTTTTCCACGTAATTTTGTAAAAAGGAACCTGCATAACTGCTATGACGCGCCAAAAAACGAGAAATCATTGAATATTTTTGGCATTCCCTCTCAAAAATAAGGAATAAATTTTATAGTTTTTTACACTTTTTCGTCTTTTTTATGGTGATGTTTGGAAAATTATATGTTTAAATAAAATATCCAAAAACAACTTTTCCTTGCGTGGTTTCTCTAACAATTTTGTGTAAAGATACTTTTACTCTTTTAAAAAAAACCGAATTTGTGACTTATCCAGATTTGACCACAGGAATTAAGCATTATACAATTTGTTTATTATAGTCTATTTTTACCTTAAATATTTAAAAATTTCTTTGTAACGAGACTTAAGTTGTGTAAACTACCTATTTTTGCAATGTTTTGGCAGTTGCCTTAGAAAATATGGGAAAGGTACAAATGGAAAATATGGTTAATCCATAATAAGCCTATTTCATTTTTCCACGTAATTTTGTAAAAAGGAACCTGCATAACTGCTATGACGCGCCAAAAAACGAGAAATCATTGAATATTTTTGGCATTCCCTCTCAAAAATAAGGAATAAATTTTATGGTTTTTTTACACTTTTTCGTCTTTTTATGGTGATGTTTGGAAAATTATATGTTTAAAAACAAAATATCCAAAAACAACTTTTCCTTGTGATGGTTTCTCTAACAATTTTGTGTAAAGAATAATTTTACTCTTTTAAAAAAACCGAATTTGTTACTTATCAAGATTTGACCACAGGAATTAAGCATTATACAATTTGTTTATTATAGTCTATTTTTACCTTAAATATTTAAAAATTTCTTTGTAACGAGACTTAAGTTGTGTAAACTACCTATTTTTGCAATGTTTTGGCAGTTGCCTTAGAAAATATGGGAAAGGTACAAATGGAAAATATGGTTAATCCATAATAAGCCTATTTCATTTTTCCACGTAATTTTGTAAAAAGGAACCTGCATATCTGCTATGACGCGCCAAAAAACGAGAAATCATTGAATATTTTTGGCATTCCCTCTCAAAAATAAGGAATAAATTTTATGGTTTTTTTACACTTTTTCGTCTTTTTTATGTGATGTTTGGAAAATTATATGTTTAAAATAAAATATCCAAAAACAACTTTTCCTTGTGATGGTTTCTCTAACAATTTTGTGTAAAGATACTTTTACTCTTTTAAAAAAACCGAATTTGTGACTTATCCAGATTTGACCACAGGAATTAAGCATTATACAATTAGTTTATTATAGTCTATTTTTACCTTAAATATTTAAAAATTTCTTTGTAACGAGCTTAAGTTGTGTAAACTACCTATTTGCAATGTTTTGGCAGTTGCCTTAGAAAATATGGGAAAGGTACAAATGGAAAATATGGTCATTCCATAATAAGCCTATTTCATTTTTCCACGTAATTTTGTAAAAAGGAACCTGCATAACTGCTATGACGCGCCAAAAAACGAGAAATCATTGAATATTTTTGGCATTCCCTCTCAAAAATAAGGAATAAATTTTATGGTTTTTTTACACTTTTTCGTCTTTTTTATGGTGATGTTTGGAAAAATTTTAAAAAAAATATCCAAAAACAACTTTTCCTTGTGATGGTTTCTCTAACAATTTTGTGTAAAGATAATTTTACTCTTTTAAAAAAACCGAATTTGTGACTTATCCAGATTTGACCACAGGAATTAAGCATTATACAATTTGTTTATTATAGTCTATTTTTACCTTAAATATTTAAAAATTTCTTTGTAACGAGACTTAAGTTGTGTAAACTACCTATTTTTGCAATGTTTTGGCAGTTGCCTTAGAAAATATGGGAAAGGTACAAATGGAAAATATGGTTAATCCATAATAAGCCTATTTCATTTTTCCACGTAATTTTGTAAAAAGGAACCTGCATAACTGCTATGACGCGCCAAAAAACGAGAAATCATTGAATATTTTTGGCATTCCCTCTCAAAAATAAGGAATAAATTTTATGGTTTTTTTACACTTTTTCGTCTTTTTTATGGTGATGTTTGGAAAATTATATGTTTAAAAATAAAATATCCAAAAACAACTTTTCCTTGTGATGGTTTCTCTAACAATTTTGTGTAAAGATACTTTTACTCTTTTAAAAAAAACCGAATTTGTGACTTATCCAGATTTGACCACAGGAATTAAGCATTATACAATTTGTTTATTATAGTCTATTTTTACCTTAAATATTTAAAAATTTCTTTGTAACGAGACTTAAGTTGTGTAAACTACCTATTTTTGCAATGTTTTGGCAGTTGCCTTAGAAAATATGGGAAAGGTACAAATGGAAAATATGGTTATTCCATAATAAGCCTATTTCATTTTTCCACGTAATTTTGTAAAAAGGAACCTGCATAACTGCTATGACGCGCCAAAAAACGAGAAATCATTGAATATTTTTGGCATTCCCTCTCAAAAATAAGGAATAAATTTTATGGTTTTTTTACACTTTTTCGTCTTTTTTATGGTGATGTTTGGAAAATTATATGTTTAAAAATAAAATATCCAAAAACAACTTTTCCTTGTGATGGTTTCTCTAACAATTTTGTGTAAAGATACTTTTACTCTTTTAAAAAAAACCGAATTTGTGACTTATCCAGATTTGACCACAGGAATTAAGCATTATACAATTTGTTTATTATAGTCTATTTTTACCTTAAATATTTAAAAATTTCTTTGTAACGAGACTTAAGTTGTGTAAACTACCTATTTTTGCAATGTTTTGGCAGTTGCCTTAGAAAATATGGGAAAGGTACAAATGGAAAATATGGTTAATCCATAATAAGCCTATTTCATTTTTCCACGTAATTTTGTAAAAAGGAACCTGCATAACTGCTATGACGCGCCAAAAAACGAGAAATCATTGAATATTTTTGGCATTCCCTCTCAAAAATAAGGAATAAATTTTATGGTTTTTTTACACTTTTTCGTCTTTTTTATGGTGATGTTTGGAAAATTATATGTTTAAAAATAAAATATCCAAAAACAACTTTTCCTTGTGATGGTTTCTCTAACAATTTTGTGTAAAGATACTTTTACTCTTTTAAAAAAACCGAATTTGTGACTTATCCAGATTTGACCACAGGAATTAAGCATTATACAATTTGTTTATTATAGTCTATTTTTACCTTAAATATTTAAAAATTTCTTTGTAACGAGACTTAAGTTGTGTAAACTACCTATTTTTGCAATGTTTTGGCAGTTGCCTTAGAAAATATGGGAAAGGTACAAATGGAAAATATGGTTAATCCATAATAAGCCTATTTCATTTTTCCACGTAATTTTGTAAAAAGGAACCTGCATACTGCTATGACGCGCCAAAAAACGAGAAATCATTGAATATTTTTGGCATTCCCTCTCAAAAATAAGGAATAAATTTTATGGTTTTTTTACACTTTTTCGTCTTTTTTATGGTGATGTTTGGAAAATTATATGTTTAAAAATAAAATATCCAAAAACAACTTTTCCTTGTGATGGTTTCTCTAACAATTTTGTGTAAAGATACTTTTACTCTTTTAAAAAAACCGAATTTGTGACTTATCCAGATTTGACCACAGGAATTAAGCATTATACAATTTGTTTATTATAGTCTATTTTTACCTTAAATATTTAAAAATTTCTTTGTAACGAGACTTAAGTTGTGTAAACTACCTATTTTTGCAATGTTTTGGCAGTTGCCTTAGAAAATATGGGAAAGGTACAAATGGAAAATATGGTTAATCCATAATAAGCCTATTTCATTTTTCCACGTAATTTTGTAAAAAGGAACCTGCATAATCTGCTATGACGCGCCAAAAAACGAGAAATCATTGAATATTTTTGGCATTCCCTCTCAAAAATAAGGAATAAATTTTATGGTTTTTTTACACTTTTCGTCTTTTTTATGGTGATGTTTGGAAAATTATATGTTTAAAAATAAAATATCCAAAAACAACTTTTCCTTGTGATGGTTTCTCTAACAATTTTGTGTAAAGATACTTTTACTCTTTTAAAAAAACCGAATTTGTGACTTATCCAGATTTGACCACAGGAATTAAGCATTATACAATTTGTTTATTATAGTCTATTTTTACCTTAAATATTTAAAAATTTCTTTGTAACGAGACTTAAGTTGTGTAAACTACCTATTTTTGCAATGTTTTGGCAGTTGCCTTAGAAAATATGGGAAAGGTACAAATGGAAAATATGGTTAATCCATAATAAGCCTATTTCATTTTTCCACGTAATTTTGTAAAAAGGAACCTGCATAACTGCTATGACGCGCCAAAAAACGAGAAATCATTGAATATTTTTGGCATTCCCTCTCAAAAATAAGGAATAAATTTTATGGTTTTTTTTACACTTTTTCGTCTTTTTTATGGTGATGTTTGGAAAATTATATGTTTAAAAATAAAATATCCAAAAACAACTTTTCCTTGTGATGGTTTCTCTAACAATTTTGTGTAAAGATACTTTTACTCTTTAAAAAAACCGAATTTGTGACTTATCCAGATTTGACCACAGGAATTAAGCATTATACAATTTGTTTATTATAGTCTATTTTTACCTTAAATATTTAAAAATTTCTTTGTAACGAGACTTAAGTTGTGTAAACTACCTATTTTTGCAATGTTTTGGCAGTTGCCTTAGAAAATATGGGAAAGGTACAAATGGAAAATATGGTTAATCCATAATAAGCCTATTTCATTTTTCCACGTAATTTTGTAAAAAGGAACCTGCATAACTGCTATGACGCGCCAAAAAACGAGAAATCATTGAATATTTTTGGCATTCCCTCTCAAAAATAAGGAATAAATTTTATGGTTTTTTTACACTTTTTCGTCTTTTTTATGGTGATGTTTGGAAAATTATATGTTTAAAAATAAAATATCCAAAAACAACTTTTCCTTGTGATGGTTTCTCTAACAATTTTGTGTAAAGATACTTTTACTCTTTTAAAAAAACCGAATTTGTGACTTATCCAGATTTGACCACAGGAATTAAGCATTATACAATTTGTTTATTATAGTCTATTTTTACCTTAAATATTTAAAAATTTCTTTGTAACGAGACTTAAGTTGTGTAAACTACCTATTTTTGCAATGTTTTGGCAGTTGCCTTAGAAAATATGGGAAAGGTACAAATGGAAAATATGGTTAATTCCATAATAAGCCTATTTCATTTTTCCACGTAATTTTGTAAAAAGGAACCTGCATAACTGCTATGACGCGCCAAAAAACGAGAAATCATTGAATATTTTTGGCATTCCCTCTCAAAAATAAGGAATAAATTTTATGGTTTTTTTACACTTTTTCGTCTTTTTTATGGTGATGTTTGGAAAATTATATGTTTAAAAATAAAATATCCAAAAACAACTTTTCCTTGTGATGGTTTCTCTAACAATTTTGTGTAAAGATACTTTTACTCTTTAAAAAAACCGAATTTGTGACTTATCCAGATTTGACCACAGGAATTAAGCATTATACAATTTGTTTATTATAGTCTATTTTTACCTTAAATATTTAAAAATTTCTTTGTAACGAGACTTAAGTTGTGTAAACTACCTATTTTTGCAATGTTTTGGCAGTTGCCTTAGAAAATATGGGAAAGGTACAAATGGAAAATATGGTTAATCCATAATAAGCCTATTTCATTTTTCCACGTAATTTTGTAAAAAGGAACCTGCATAACTGCTATGACGCGCCAAAAAACGAGAAATCATTGAATATTTTTGGCATTCCCTCTCAAAAATAAGGAATAAATTTTATGGTTTTTTTACACTTTTTCGTCTTTTTTATGGTGATGTTTGGAAAATTATATGTTTAAAAATAAAATATCCAAAAACAACTTTTCCTTGTGATGGTTTCTCTAACAATTTTGTGTAAAGATACTTTTACTCTTTTAAAAAAACCGAATTTGTGACTTATCCAGATTTGACCACAGGAATTAAGCATTATACAATTTGTTTATTATAGTCTATTTTTACCTTAAATATTTAAAAATTTCTTTGTAACGAGACTTAAGTTGTGTAAACTACCTATTTTTGCAATGTTTTGGCAGTTGCCTTAGAAAATATGGGAAAGGTACAAATGGAAAATATGGTTAATCCATAATAAGCCTATTTCATTTTTCCACGTAATTTTGTAAAAAGGAACCTGCATAACTGCTATGACGCGCCAAAAAACGAGAAATCATTGAATATTTTTGGCATTCCCTCTCAAAAATAAGGAATAAATTTTATGGTTTTTTTACACTTTTTCGTCTTTTTTATGGTGATGTTTGGAAAATTATATGTTTAAAAATAAAATATCCAAAAACAACTTTTCCTTGTGATGGTTTCTCTAACAATTTTGTGTAAAGATACTTTTACTCTTTTAAAAAAACCGAATTTGTGACTTATCCAGATTTGACCACAGGAATTAAGCATTATACAATTTGTTTATTATAGTCTATTTTTACCTTAAATATTTAAAAATTTCTTTGTAACGAGACTTAAGTTGTGTAAACTACCTATTTTTGCAATGTTTTGGCAGTTGCCTTAGAAAATATGGGAAAGGTACAAATGGAAAATATGGTTAATCCATAATAAGCCTATTTCATTTTTCCACGTAATTTTGTAAAAAGGAACCTGCATAACTGCTATGACGCGCCAAAAAACGAGAAATCATTGAATATTTTTGGCATTCCCTCTCAAAAATAAGGAATAAATTTTATGGTTTTTTTACACTTTTTCGTCTTTTTTATGGTGATGTTTGGAAAATTATATGTTTAAAAATAAAATATCCAAAAACAACTTTTCCTTGTGATGGTTTCTCTAACAATTTTGTGTAAAGATACTTTTACTCTTTTAAAAAAACCGAATTTGTGACTTATCCAGATTTGACCACAGGAATTAAGCATTATACAATTTGTTTATTATAGTCTATTTTTACCTTAAATATTTAAAAATTTCTTTGTAACGAGACTTAAGTTGTGTAAACTACCTATTTTTGCAATGTTTTGGCAGTTGCCTTAGAAAATATGGGAAAGGTACAAATGGAAAATATGGTTATCCATAATAAGCCTATTTCATTTTTCCACGTAATTTTGTAAAAAGGAACCTGCATAACTGCTATGACGCGCCAAAAAACGAGAAATCATTGAATATTTTTGGCATTCCCTCTCAAAAATAAGGAATAAATTTTATGGTTTTTTTACACTTTTTCGTCTTTTTTATGGTGATGTTTGGAAAATTATATGTTTAAAAATAAAATATCCAAAAACAACTTTTCCTTGTGATGGTTTCTCTAACAATTTTGTGTAAAGATACTTTTACTCTTTTAAAAAAACCGAATTTGTGACTTATCCAGATTTGACCACAGGAATTAAGCATTATACAATTTGTTTATTATAGTCTATTTTTACCTTAAATATTTAAAAATTTCTTTGTAACGAGACTTAAGTTGTGTAAACTACCTATTTTTGCAATGTTTTGGCAGTTGCCTTAGAAAATATGGGAAAGGTACAAATGGAAAATATGGTTATTCCATAATAAGCCTATTTCATTTTTCCACGTAATTTTGTAAAAAGGAACCTGCATAACTGCTATGACGCGCCAAAAAACGAGAAATCATTGAATATTTTTGGCATTCCCTCTCAAAAATAAGGAATAAATTTTATGGTTTTTTTACACTTTTTCGTCTTTTTTATGGTGATGTTTGGAAAATTAAATGTTTAAAAACAAAATATCCAAAATTTCTCTAACAATTTTGTATAAAGATACTTTTACTCTTTTAAAAAAAACCGAATTTGTGACTTATCCAGATTTGACCACAGGAATTAAGCATTATACAATTTGTTTATTATAGTCTATTTTTACCTTAAATATTTAAAAATTTCTTTGTAACGAGACTTAAGTTGTGTAAACTACCTATTTTTGCAATGTTTTGGCAGTTGCCTTAGAAAATATGGGAAAGGTACAAATGGAAAATATGGTTAATTCCATAATAAGCCTATTTCATTTTTCCACGTAATTTTGTAAAAAGGAACCTGCATAACTGCTATGACGCGCCAAAAAACGAGAAATCATTGAATATTTTTGGCATTCCCTCTCAAAAATAAGGAATAAATTTTATGGTTTTTTTACACTTTTTCGTCTTTTTTATGGTGATGTTTGGAAAATTATATGTTTAAAAATAAAATATCCAAAAACAACTTTTCCTTGTGATGGTTTCTCTAACAATTTTGTGTAAAGATACTTTTACTCTTTTAAAAAAACCGAATTTGTGACTTATCCAGATTTGACCACAGGAATTAAGCATTATACAATTTGTTTATTATAGTCTATTTTTACCTTAAATATTTAAAAATTTCTTTGTAACGAGACTTAAGTTGTGTAAACTACCTATTTTTGCAATGTTTTGGCAGTTGCCTTAGAAAATATGGGAAAGGTACAAATGGAAAATATGGTTATTCCATAATAAGCCTATTTCATTTTTCCACGTAATTTTGTAAAAAGGAACCTGCATAACTGCTATGACGCGCCAAAAAACGAGAAATCATTGAATATTTTTGGCATTCCCTCTCAAAAATAAGGAATAAATTTTATGGTTTTTTTACACTTTTTCGTCTTTTTTATGGTGATGTTTGGAAAATTATATGTTTAAAAATAAAATATCCAAAACAACTTTTCCTTGTGATGGTTTCTCTAACAATTTTGTGTAAAGGATACTTTTACTCTTTAAAAAAACCGAATTTGTGACTTATCCAGATTTGACCACAGGAATTAAGCATTATACAATTTGTTTATTATAGTCTATTTTTACCTTAAATATTTAAAAATTTCTTTGTAACGAGACTTAAGTTGTGTAAACTACCTATTTTTGCAATGTTTTGGCAGTTGCCTTAGAAAATATGGGAAAGGTACAAATGGAAAATATGGTTATTCCATAATAAGCCTATTTCATTTTTCCACGTAATTTTGTAAAAAGGAACCTGCATAACTGCTATGACGCGCCAAAAAACGAGAAATCATTGAATATTTTTGGCATTCCCTCTCAAAAATAAGGAATAAATTTTATGGTTTTTTTACACTTTTTCGTCTTTTTTATGGTGATGTTTGGAAAATTATATGTTTAAAAATAAAATATCCAAAAACAACTTTTCCTTGTGATGGTTTCTCTAACAATTTTGTGTAAAGATACTTTTACTCTTTTAAAAAAACCGAATTTGTGACTTATCCAGATTTGACCACAGGAATTAAGCATTATACAATTTGTTTATTATAGTCTATTTTTACCTTAAATATTTAAAAATTTCTTTGTAACGAGACTTAAGTTGTGTAAACTACCTATTTTTGCAATGTTTTGGCAGTTGCCTTAGAAAATATGGGAAAGGTACAAATGGAAAATATGGTTATTCCATAATAAGCCTATTTCATTTTTCCACGTAATTTTGTAAAAAGGAACCTGCATAACTGCTATGACGCGCCAAAAAACGAGAAATCATTGAATATTTTTGGCATTCCCTCTCAAAAATAAGGAATAAATTTTATGGTTTTTTTACACTTTTTCGTCTTTTTTATGGTGATGTTTGGAAAATTATATGTTTAAAAACAAAATATCCAAAACAACTTTTCCTTGTGATGGTTTCTCTAACAATTTTGTGTAAAGGATACTTTTACTCTTTAAAAAAACCGAATTTGTGACTTATCCAGATTTGACCACAGGAATTAAGCATTATACAATTTGTTTATTATAGTCTATTTTTACCTTAAATATTTAAAAATTTCTTTGTAACGAGACTTAAGTTGTGTAAACTACCTATTTTTGCAATGTTTTGGCAGTTGCCTTAGAAAATATGGGAAAGGTACAAATGGAAAATATGGTTATTCCATAATAAGCCTATTTCATTTTTCCACGTAATTTTGTAAAAAGGAACCTGCATAACTGCTATGACGCGCCAAAAAACGAGAAATCATTGAATATTTTTGGCATTCCCTCTCAAAAATAAGGAATAAATTTTATGGTTTTTTTTACACTTTTTCGTCTTTTTTATGGTGATGTTTGGAAAATTATATGTTTAAAAATAAAATATCCAAAAACAACTTTTCCTTGTGATGGTTTCTCTAACAATTTTGTGTAAAGATACTTTTACTCTTTTAAAAAAACCGAATTTGTGACTTATCCAGATTTGACCACAGGAATTAAGCATTATACAATTTGTTTATTATAGTCTATTTTTACCTTAAATATTTAAAAATTTCTTTGTAACGAGACTTAAGTTGTGTAAACTACCTATTTTTGCAATGTTTTGGCAGTTGCCTTAGAAAATATGGGAAAGGTACAAATGGAAAATATGGTTATTCCATAATAAGCCTATTTCATTTTTCCACGTAATTTTGTAAAAAGGAACCTGCATAACTGCTATGACGCGCCAAAAAACGAGAAATCATTGAATATTTTTGGCATTCCCTCTCAAAAATAAGGAATAAATTTTATGGTTTTTTTACACTTTTTCGTCTTTTTTATGGTGATGTTTGGAAAATTATATGTTTAAAAATAAAATATCCAAAACAACTTTTCCTTGTGATGGTTTCTCTAACAATTTTGTGTAAAGATACTTTTACTCTTTAAAAAAACCGAATTTGTGACTTATCCAGATTTGACCACAGGAATTAAGCATTATACAATTTGTTTATTATAGTCTATTTTTACCTTAAATATTTAAAAATTTCTTTGTAACGAGACTTAAGTTGTGTAAACTACCTATTTTTGCAATGTTTTGGCAGTTGCCTTAGAAAATATGGGAAAGGTACAAATGGAAAATATGGTTATTCCATAATAAGCCTATTTCATTTTTCCACGTAATTTTGTAAAAAGGAACCTGCATAACTGCTATGACGCGCCAAAAAACGAGAAATCATTGAATATTTTTGGCATTCCCTCTCAAAAATAAGGAATAAATTTTATGGTTTTTTTACACTTTTTCGTCTTTTTTATGGTGATGTTTGGAAAATTATATGTTTAAAAATAAAATATCCAAAAACAACTTTTCCTTGTGATGGTTTCTCTAACAATTTTGTGTAAAGATACTTTTACTCTTTTAAAAAAACCGAATTTGTGACTTATCCAGATTTGACCACAGGAATTAAGCATTATACAATTTGTTTATTATAGTCTATTTTTACCTTAAATATTTAAAAATTTCTTTGTAACGAGACTTAAGTTGTGTAAACTACCTATTTTTGCAATGTTTTGGCAGTTGCCTTAGAAAATATGGGAAAGGTACAAATGGAAAATATGGTTATTCCATAATAAGCCTATTTCATTTTTCCACGTAATTTTGTAAAAAGGAACCTGCATAACTGCTATGACGCGCCAAAAAACGAGAAATCATTGAATATTTTTGGCATTCCCTCTCAAAAATAAGGAATAAATTTTATGGTTTTTTTACACTTTTTCGTCTTTTTTATGGTGATGTTTGGAAAATTATATGTTTAAAAATAAAATATCCAAAACAACTTTTCCTTGTGATGGTTTCTCTAACAATTTTGTGTAAAGGATACTTTTACTCTTTAAAAAAACCGAATTTGTGACTTATCCAGATTTGACCACAGGAATTAAGCATTATACAATTTGTTTATTATAGTCTATTTTTACCTTAAATATTTAAAAATTTCTTTGTAACGAGACTTAAGTTGTGTAAACTACCTATTTTTGCAATGTTTTGGCAGTTGCCTTAGAAAATATGGGAAAGGTACAAATGGAAAATATGGTTATTCCATAATAAGCCTATTTCATTTTTCCACGTAATTTTGTAAAAAGGAACCTGCATAACTGCTATGACGCGCCAAAAAACGAGAAATCATTGAATATTTTTGGCATTCCCTCTCAAAAATAAGGAATAAATTTTATGGTTTTTTTACACTTTTTCGTCTTTTTTATGGTGATGTTTGGAAAATTATATGTTTAAAAATAAAATATCCAAAAACAACTTTTCCTTGTGATGGTTTCTCTAACAATTTTGTGTAAAGATACTTTTACTCTTTTAAAAAAACCGAATTTGTGACTTATCCAGATTTGACCACAGGAATTAAGCATTATACAATTTGTTTATTATAGTCTATTTTTACCTTAAATATTTAAAAATTTCTTTGTAACGAGACTTAAGTTGTGTAAACTACCTATTTTTGCAATGTTTTGGCAGTTGCCTTAGAAAATATGGGAAAGGTACAAATGGAAAATATGGTTATTCCATAATAAGCCTATTTCATTTTTCCACGTAATTTTGTAAAAAGGAACCTGCATAACTGCTATGACGCGCCAAAAAACGAGAAATCATTGAATATTTTTGGCATTCCCTCTCAAAAATAAGGAATAAATTTTATGGTTTTTTTACACTTTTTCGTCTTTTTTATGGTGATGTTTGGAAAATTATATGTTTAAAAAAAATATCCAAAAACAACTTTTCCTTGTGATGGTTTCTCTAACAATTTTGTTTAAAGATACTTTTACTCTTTTAAAAAAACCGAATTTGTGACTTATCCAGATTTGACCACAGGAATTAAGCATTATACAATTTGTTTATTATAGTCTATTTTTACCTTAAATATTTAAAAATTTCTTTGTAACGAGACTTAAGTTGTGTAAACTACCTATTTTTGCAATGTTTTGGCAGTTGCCTTAGAAAATATGGGAAAGGTACAAATGGAAAATATGGTTATTCCATAATAAGCCTATTTCATTTTTCCACGTAATTTTGTAAAAAGGAACCTGCATAACTGCTATGACGCGCCAAAAAACGAGAAATCATTGAATATTTTTGGCATTCCCTCTCAAAAATAAGGAATAAATTTTATGGTTTTTTTACACTTTTTCGTCTTTTTTATGGTGATGTTTGGAAAATTATATGTTTAAAAATAAAATATCCAAAAACAACTTTTCCTTGTGATGGTTTCTCTAACAATTTTGTGTAAAGATACTTTTACTCTTTTAAAAAAACCGAATTTGTGACTTATCCAGATTTGACCACAGGAATTAAGCATTATACAATTTGTTTATTATAGTCTATTTTTACCTTAAATATTTAAAAATTTCTTTGTAACGAGACTTAAGTTGTGTAAACTACCTATTTTTGCAATGTTTTGGCAGTTGCCTTAGAAAATATGGGAAAGGTACAAATGGAAAATATGGTTATTCCATAATAAGCCTATTTCATTTTTCCACGTAATTTTGTAAAAAGGAACCTGCATAACTGCTATGACGCGCCAAAAAACGAGAAATCATTGAATATTTTTGGCATTCCCTTTCAAAAAAAAGGAATAAATTTTATGGTTTTTTTACACTTTTTCGTCTTTTTTATGGTGATGTTTGGAAAATTATATGTTTAAAAACAAAATATCCAAAAACAACTTTTCCTTGTGATGGTTTCTCTAACAATTTTGTGTAAAGATACTTTTACTCTTTTTAAAAAAACCGAATTTGTGACTTATCCAGATTTGACCACAGGAATTAAGCATTATACAATTTGTTTATTATAGTCTATTTTTACCTTAAATATTTAAAAATTTCTTTGTAACGAGACTTAAGTTGTGTAAACTACCTATTTTTGCAATGTTTTGGCAGTTGCCTTAGAAAATATGGGAAAGGTACAAATGGAAAATATGGTTATTCCATAATAAGCCTATTTCATTTTTCCACGTAATTTTGTAAAAAGGAACCTGCATAACTGCTATGACGCGCCAAAAAACGAGAAATCATTGAATATTTTTGGCATTCCCTCTCAAAAATAAGGAATAAATTTTATGGTTTTTTTACACTTTTTCGTCTTTTTTATGGTGATGTTTGGAAAATTATATGTTTAAAAATAAAATATCCAAAAACAACTTTTCCTTGTGATGGTTTCTCTAACAATTTTGTGTAAAGATAATTTTACTCTTTTTAAAAAAACCGAATTTGTGACTTATCCAGATTTGACCACAGGAATTAAGCATTATACAATTAGTTTATTATAGTCTATTTTTACCTTAAATATTTAAAAATTTCTTTGTAACGAGACTTAAGTTGTGTAAACTACCTATTTTTGCAATGTTTTGGCAGTTGCCTTAGAAAATATGGGAAAGGTACAAATGGAAAATATGGTTATTCCATAATAAGCCTATTTCATTTTTCCACGTAATTTTGTAAAAAGGAACCTGCATAACTGCTATGACGCGCCAAAAAACGAGAAATCATTGAATATTTTTGGCATTCCCTCTCAAAAATAAGGAATAAATTTTATGGTTTTTTTTACACTTTTTCGTCTTTTTTATGGTGATGTTTGGAAAATTATATGTTTAAAAATAAAATATCCAAAAACAACTTTTCCTTGTGATGGTTTCTCTAACAATTTTGTGTAAAGATACTTTTACTCTTTTAAAAAAACCGAATTTGTGACTTATCCAGATTTGACCACAGGAATTAAGCATTATACAATTTGTTTATTATAGTCTATTTTTACCTTAAATATTTAAAAATTTCTTTGTAACGAGACTTAAGTTGTGTAAACTACCTATTTTTGCAATGTTTTGGCAGTTGCCTCAGAAAATATGGGAAAGGTACAAATGCAAAATATGGTTATTCCATAATAAGCCTATTTCATTTTACCACGTAATTTTGTAAAAAGGAACCTGCATAACTGCTATGACGCGCCAAAAAACGAGAAATCATTGAATATTTTTGGCATTCCCTCTCAAAAATAAGGAATAAATTTTATGGTTTTTTTACACTTTTTCGTCTTTTTTATGGTGATGTTTGGAAAATTATATGTTTAAAAATAAAATATCCAAAAACAACTTTTCCTTGTGATGGTTTCTCTAACAATTTTGTGTAAAGATAATTTTACTCTTTTTAAAAAAACCGAATTTGTGACTTATCCAGATTTGACCACAGGAATTAAGCATTATACAATTTGTTTATTAGAGTCTATTTTTACCTTAAATATTTAAAAATTTCTTTGTAACGAGACTTAAGTTGTGTAAACTACCTATTTTTGCAATGTTTTGGCAGTTGCCTTAGAAAATATGGGAAAGGTACAAATGGAAAATATGGTTATTCTATAATAAGCCTATTTCATTTTTCCACGTAATTTTGTAAAAAGGAACCTGCATAACTGCTATGACGCGCCAAAAAACGAGAAATCATTGAATATTTTTGGCATTCCCTCTCAAAAATAAGGAATAAATTTTATGGTTTTTTTACCTTTTTCGTCTTTTTATGGTGATGTTTGGAAAATTAATGTTAAAAAAAATATCCAAAAAACTTTTCCTTGTGATGGTTTCTCTAACAATTTTGTGTAAAGGATAATTTTACTCTTTAAAAAAACCGAATTTGTGACTTATCCAGATTTGACCACAGGAATTAAGCATTATACAATTTGTTTATTATAGTCTATTTTTACCTTAAATATTTAAAAATTTCTTTGTAACGAGACTTAAGTTGTGTAAACTACCTATTTTTGCAATGTTTTGGCAGTTGCCTTAGAAAATATGGGAAAGGTACAAATGGAAAATATGGTTATTCCATAATAAGCCTATTTCATTTTTCCACGTAATTTTGTAAAAAGGAACCTGCATAACTGCTATGACGCGCCAAAAAACGAGAAATCATTGAATATTTTTGGCATTCCCTCTCAAAAATAAGGAATAAATTTTATGGTTTTTTTACACTTTTTCGTCTTTTTTATGGTGATGTTTGGAAAATTATATGTTTAAAAACAAAATATCCAAAAACAACTTTTCCTTGTGATGGTTTCTCTAACAATTTTGTGTAAAGGATAATTTTACTCTTTTAAAAAAACCGAATTTGTTACTTATCAAGATTTGACCACAGGAATTAAGCATTATACAATTTGTTTATTATAGTCTATTTTTACCTTAAATATTTAAAATTTCTTTGTAACGAGACTTAAGTTGTGTAAACTACCTATTTTTGCAATGTTTTGGCAGTTGCCTTAGAAAATATGGGAAAGGTACAAATGGAAAATATGGTTATTCTATAATAAGCCTATTTCATTTTTCCACGTAATTTTGTAAAAAGGAACCTGCATAACTGCTATGACGCGCCAAAAAACGAGAAATCATTGAATATTTTTGGCATTCCCTCTCAAAAATAAGGAATAAATTTTATGGTTTTTTTACACTTTTTCGTCTTTTTATGGTGATGTTTGGAAAATTATATGTTTAAAAACAAAATATCCAAAAACAACTTTTCCTTGTGATGGTTTCTCTAACAATTTTGTGTAAAGGATAATTTTACTCTTTTAAAAAAACCGAATTTGTTACTTATCAAGATTTGACCACAGGAATTAAGCATTATACAATTTGTTTATTATAGTCTATTTTTACCTTAAATATTTAAAAATTTCTTTGTAACGAGACTTAAGTTGTGTAAACTACCTATTTTTGCAATGTTTTGGCAGTTGCCTTAGAAAATATGGGAAAGGTACAAATGGAAAATATGGTTATTCTATAATAAGCCTATTTCATTTTTACCACGTAATTTTGTAAAAAGGAACCTGCATAACTGCTATGACGCGCCAAAAAACGAGAAATCATTGAATATTTTTGGCATTCCCTCTCAAAAATAAGGAATAAATTTTATGGTTTTTTTACACTTTTTCGTCTTTTTTATGGTGATGTTTGGAAAATTATATGTTTAAAAATAAAATATCCAAAACAACTTTTCCTTGTGATGGTTTCTCTAACAATTTTGTGTAAAGGATAATTTTACTCTTTAAAAAAACCGAATTTGTGACTTATCCAGATTTGACCACAGGAATTAAGCATTATACAATTTGTTTATTATAGTCTATTTTTACCTTAAATATTTAAAAATTTCTTTGTAACGAGACTTAAGTTGTGTAAACTACCTATTTTTGCAATGTTTTGGCAGTTGCCTTAGAAAATATGGGAAAGGTACAAATGGAAAATATGGTTATTCCATAATAAGCCTATTTCATTTTTCCACGTAATTTTGTAAAAAGGAACCTGCATAACTGCTATGACGCGCCAAAAAACGAGAAATCATTGAATATTTTTGGCATTCCCTCTCAAAAATAAGGAATAAATTTTATGGTTTTTTTACACTTTTTCGTCTTTTTTATGGTGATGTTTGGAAAATTATATGTTTAAAAATAAAATATCCAAAAACAACTTTTCCTTGTGATGGTTTCTCTAACAATTTTGTGTAAAGATACTTTTACTCTTTAAAAAAACCGAATTTGTGACTTATCCAGATTTGACCACAGGAATTAAGCATTATACAATTTGTTTATTATAGTCTATTTTTACCTTAAATATTTAAAAATTTCTTTGTAACGAGACTTAAGTTGTGTAAACTACCTATTTTTGCAATGTTTTGGCAGTTGCCTTAGAAAATATGGGAAAGGTACAAATGGAAAATATGGTTATTCCATAATAAGCCTATTTCATTTTACCACGTAATTTTGTAAAAAGGAACCTGCATAACTGCTATGACGCGCCAAAAAACGAGAAATCATTGAATATTTTTGGCATTCCCTCTCAAAAATAAGGAATAAATTTTATGTTTTTTTACACTTTTTCGTCTTTTTTATGGTGATGTTTGGAAAATTATATGTTTAAAAATAAAATATCTAAAAACAACTTTTCCTTGTGATGGTTTCTCTAACAATTTTGTATAAACATACTTTTACTCTTTAAAAAAACCGAATTTGTGACTTATCCAGATTTGACCACAGGAATTAAGCATTATACAATTTGTTTATTATAGTCTATTTTTACCTTAAATATTTAAAAATTTCTTTGTAACGAGACTTAAGTTGTGTAAACTACCTATTTTTGCAATGTTTTGGCAGTTGCCTTAGAAAATATGGGAAAGGTACAAATGGAAAATATGGTTATTCCATAATAAGCCTATTTCATTTTACCACGTAATTTTGTAAAAAGGAACCTGCATAACTGCTATGACGCGCCAAAAAACGAGAAATCATTGAATATTTTTGGCATTCCCTCTCAAAAATAAGGAATAAATTTTATGGTTTTTTTACACTTTTTCGTCTTTTTTATGGTGATGTTTGGAAAATTATATGTTTAAAAATAAAATATCCAAAAACAACTTTTCCTTGTGATGGTTTCTCTAACAATTTTGTGTAAAGATACTTTTACTCTTTTAAAAAAACCGAATTTGTGACTTATCCAGATTTGACCACAGGAATTAAGCATTATACAATTTGTTTATTATAGTCTATTTTTACCTTAAATATTTAAAAATTTCTTTGTAACGAGACTTAAGTTGTGTAAACTACCTATTTTTGCAATGTTTTGGCAGTTGCCTTAGAAAATATGGGAAAGGTACAAATGGAAAATATGGTTATTCCATAATAAGCCTATTTCATTTTACCACGTAATTTTGTAAAAAGGAACCTGCATAACTGCTATGACGCGCCAAAAAACGAGAAATCATTGAATATTTTTGGCATTCCCTCTCAAAAATAAGGAATAAATTTTATGGTTTTTTTACACTTTTTCGTCTTTTTTATGGTGATGTTTGGAAAATTATATGTTTAAAAATAAAATATCCAAAAACAACTTTTCCTTGTGATGGTTTCTCTAACAATTTTGTGTAAAGATACTTTTACTCTTTAAAAAAACCGAATTTGTGACTTATCCAGATTTGACCACAGGAATTAAGCATTATACAATTTGTTTATTATAGTCTATTTTTACCTTAAATATTTAAAAATTTCTTTGTAACGAGACTTAAGTTGTGTAAACTACCTATTTTTGCAATGTTTTGGCAGTTGCCTTAGAAAATATGGGAAAGGTACAAATGGAAAATATGGTTATTCCATAATAAGCCTATTTCATTTTTCCACGTAATTTTGTAAAAAGGAACCTGCATAACTGCTATGACGCGCCAAAAAACGAGAAATCATTGAATATTTTTGGCATTCCCTCTCAAAAATAAGGAATAAATTTTATGGTTTTTTTACACTTTTTCGTCTTTTTTATGGTGATGTTTGGAAAATTATATGTTTAAAAATAAAATATCCAAAAACAACTTTTCCTTGTGATGGTTTCTCTAACAATTTTGTGTAAAGATACTTTTACTCTTTTAAAAAAACCGAATTTGTGACTTATCCAGATTTGACCACAGGAATTAAGCATTATACAATTTGTTTATTATAGTCTATTTTTACCTTAAATATTTAAAAATTTCTTTGTAACGAGACTTAAGTTGTGTAAACTACCTATTTTTGCAATGTTTTGGCAGTTGCCTTAGAAAATATGGGAAAGGTACAAATGGAAAATATGGTTATTCCATAATAAGCCTATTTCATTTTACCACGTAATTTTGTAAAAAGGAACCTGCATAACTGCTATGACGCGCCAAAAAACGAGAAATCATTGAATATTTTTGGCATTCCCTCTCAAAAATAAGGAATAAATTTTATGGTTTTTTTACACTTTTTCGTCTTTTTTATGGTGATGTTTGGAAAATTATATGTTTAAAAATAAAATATCCAAAAACAACTTTTCCTTGTGATGGTTTCTCTAACAATTTTGTGTAAAGATACTTTTACTCTTTTAAAAAAACCGAATTTGTGACTTATCCAGATTTGACCACAGGAATTAAGCATTATACAATTTGTTTATTATAGTCTATTTTTACCTTAAATATTTAAAAATTTCTTTGTAACGAGACTTAAGTTGTGTAAACTACCTATTTTTGCAATGTTTTGGCAGTTGCCTTAGAAAATATGGGAAAGGTACAAATGGAAAATATGGTTATTCCATAATAAGCCTATTTCATTTTACCACGTAATTTTGTAAAAAGGAACCTGCATAACTGCTATGACGCGCCAAAAAACGAGAAATCATTGAATATTTTTGGCATTCCCTCTCAAAAATAAGGAATAAATTTTATGGTTTTTTTACACTTTTTCGTCTTTTTTATGGTGATGTTTGGAAAATTATATGTTTAAAAATAAAATATCTAAAACCAACTTTTCCTTGTGATGGTTTCTCTAACAATTTTGTGTAAAGGATAATTTTACTCTTTTAAAAAAACCGAATTTGTGACTTATCCAGATTTGACCACAGGAATTAAGCATTATACAATTTGTTTATTATAGTCTATTTTTACCTTAAATATTTAAAAATTTCTTTGTAACGAGACTTAAGTTGTGTAAACTACCTATTTTTGCAATGTTTTGGCAGTTGCCTTAGAAAATATGGGAAAGGTACAAATGGAAAATATGGTTATTCCATAATAAGCCTATTTCATTTTACCACGTAATTTTGTAAAAAGGAACCTGCATAACTGCTATGACGCGCCAAAAAACGAGAAATCATTGAATATTTTTGGCATTCCCTCTCAAAAATAAGGAATAAATTTTATGGTTTTTTTTACACTTTTTCGTCTTTTTTATGGTGATGTTTGGAAAATTATATGTTTAAAAATAAAATATCCAAAAACAACTTTTCCTTGTGATGGTTTCTCTAACAATTTTGTGTAAAGATACTTTTACTCTTTTAAAAAAACCGAATTTGTGACTTATCCAGATTTGACCACAGGAATTAAGCATTATACAATTTGTTTATTATAGTCTATTTTTACCTTAAATATTTAAAAATTTCTTTGTAACGAGACTTAAGTTGTGTAAACTACCTATTTTTGCAATGTTTTGGCAGTTGCCTTAGAAAATATGGGAAAGGTACAAATGGAAAATATGGTTATTCCATAATAAGCCTATTTCATTTTTACCACGTAATTTTGTAAAAAGGAACCTGCATAACTGCTATGACGCGCCAAAAAACGAGAAATCATTGAATATTTTTGGCATTCCCTCTCAAAAATAAGGAATAAATTTTATGGTTTTTTTACACTTTTTCGTCTTTTTTATGGTGATGTTTGGAAAATTATATGTTTAAAAATAAAATATCCAAAAACAACTTTTCCTTGTGATGGTTTCTCTAACAATTTTGTGTAAAGATACTTTTACTCTTTTAAAAAAACCGAATTTGTGACTTATCCAGATTTGACCACAGGAATTAAGCATTATACAATTTGTTTATTATAGTCTATTTTTACCTTAAATATTTAAAAATTTCTTTGTAACGAGACTTAAGTTGTGTAAACTACCTATTTTTGCAATGTTTTGGCAGTTGCCTTAGAAAATATGGGAAAGGTACAAATGGAAAATATGGTTATTCCATAATAAGCCTATTTCATTTTTCCACGTAATTTTGTAAAAAGGAACCTGCATAACTGCTATGACGCGCCAAAAAACGAGAAATCATTGAATATTTTTGGCATTCCCTCTCAAAAATAAGGAATAAATTTTATGGTTTTTTTACACTTTTTCGTCTTTTTTATGGTGATGTTTGGAAAATTATATGTTTAAAAATAAAATATCCAAAACAACTTTTCCTTGTGATGGTTTCTCTAACAATTTTGTGTAAAGGATACTTTTACTCTTTTAAAAAAACCGAATTTGTGACTTATCCAGATTTGACCACAGGAATTAAGCATTATACAATTTGTTTATTATAGTCTATTTTTACCTTAAATATTTAAAAATTTCTTTGTAACGAGACTTAAGTTGTGTAAACTACCTATTTTTGCAATGTTTTGGCAGTTGCCTTAGAAAATATGGGAAAGGTACAAATGGAAAATATGGTTATTCCATAATAAGCCTATTTCATTTTACCACGTAATTTTGTAAAAAGGAACCTGCATAACTGCTATGACGCGCCAAAAAACGAGAAATCATTGAATATTTTTGGCATTCCCTCTCAAAAATAAGGAATAAATTTTATGGTTTTTTTACACTTTTTCGTCTTTTTTATGGTGATGTTTGGAAAATTATATGTTTAAAACAAAATATCCAAAACAACTTTTCCTTGTGATGGTTTCTCTAACAATTTTGTGTAAAGGATACTTTTACTCTTTTAAAAAAACCGAATTTGTGACTTATCCAGATTTGACCACAGGAATTAAGCATTATACAATTTGTTTATTATAGTCTATTTTTACCTTAAATATTTAAAAATTTCTTTGTAACGAGACTTAAGTTGTGTAAACTACCTATTTTTGCAATGTTTTGGCAGTTGCCTTAGAAAATATGGGAAAGGTACAAATGGAAAATATGGTTATTCCATAATAAGCCTATTTCATTTTACCACGTAATTTTATAAAAAGGAACCTGCATAACTGCTATGACGCGCCAAAAAACGAGAAATCATTGAATATTTTTGGCATTCCCTCGCAAAAATAAGGAAAAATTTTATGGTTTTTTTACACTTTTTCGTCTTTTTTATGGAAAATTATATGTTAAAAAAAAATATCCAAAAACAACTTTTCCTTGTGATGGTTTCTCTAACAATTTTGTGTAAAGGATAATTTTACTCTTTTAAAAAAAACAGAATTTGTGACTTATCCAGATTTGACCACAGGAATTAAGCATTATACAATTTGTTTATTAGAGTCTATTTTTACCTTAAATATTTAAAAATTTCTTTGTAACGAGACTTAAGTTGTGTAAATTACCTATTTTTGCAATGTTTTGGCAGTTGCCTTAGAAAATATGGGAAAGGTACAAATGGAAAATATGGTTATTCCATAATAAGCCTATTTCATTTTACCACGTAATTTTGTAAAAAGGAACCTGCATAACTGCTATGACGCGCCAAAAAACGAGAAATCATTGAATATTTTTGGCATTCCCTCTCAAAAATAAGGAATAAATTTTATGGTTTTTTTACACTTTTTCGTCTTTTTTATGGTGATGTTTGGAAAATTAAATAACAAAATATCCAAAATTTCTCTAACAATTTTGTGTAAAGGATAATTTTACTCTTTTAAAAAAACCGAATTTGTGACTTATCCAGATTTGACCACAGGAATTAAGCATTATACAATTTGTTTATTAGAGTCTATTTTTACCTTAAATATTTAAAAATTTCTTTGTAACGAGACTTAAGTTGTGTAAACTACCTATTTTTGCAATGTTTTGGCAGTTGCCTTAGAAAATATGGGAAAGGTACAAATGGAAAATATGGTTATTCCATAATAAGCCTATTTCATTTTACCACGTAATTTTGTAAAAAGGGACCCGCATAATTGCTATGACGCGCCAAAAAACGAGAAATCATTGAATATTTTAGGCATTCCCTCTCAAAAATAAGGAATAAATTTTATGGTTTTTTTACACTTTTTCGTCTTTTTTATGGTGATGGTTGGAAAATTAAATAACAAAATATCCAAAATTTCTCTAACAATTTTTGTGTAAAGGATAATTTTACTCTTAAAAAACCGAATTTGTGACTTATCCAGATTTGACCACAGGAATTAAGCATTATACAATTTGTTTATTATAGTCTATTTTTACCTTAAATATTTAAAAATTTCTTTGTAACGAGACTTAAGTTGTGTAAATTACCTATTTTTGCAATGTTTTGGCAGTTGCCTTAGAAAATATGGGAAAGGTACAAATGCAAAATATGGTTATTCCATAATAAGCCTATTTCATTTTACCACGTAATTTTGTAAAAAGGAACCTGCATAACTGCTATGACGCGCCAAAAAACGAGAAATCATTGTATATTTTTGGCATTCCCTCTCAAAAATAAGGAATAAATTTTATGTTTTTTTACACTTTTTCGTCTTTTTTATGGTGATGTTTGGAAAATTATATGTTTAAAAATAAAATATCTAAAAACAACTTTTCCTTGTGATGGTTTTATTAAATTGCTTTTGATTCGTAACCAATTAATTTTAACATGATGTTTTCGAGTTTACCCAATTTTATATATAAAGTTTCATTTAAATCGGTAAAAGAGGAATTGTTTAATTAAAAGTTAGTCTGGCACTTTTCCGTTTTACGACCCCCCCCCCCCCCGAGATTTTCAAATAAAAAGTATTTTCAATAGTAATTTAGGTATATTTTTTACCTTTTAAAAATATTTCATTAATTTTTTTTTCGTTTCGATGTGCGTATTTAAATTATAATCTAGAAAGAATTTGTATGTTTTATTATTTTATTTCAATTATTATCAATAACAAAAGGGGAGTAAAATATTTTTTTATTATAAATTTATTAAATTGCTTTTGATTCGTAACCAATTAATTTTAACATGATGTTTTCGAGTTTACCCAATTTTATATATAAAGTTTCATTTAAATCGGTAAAAGAGGAATTGTTTAATTAAAAGTTAGTCTGGCACTTTTCCGTTTTACGACCCCCCCCCCGAGATTTTCAAATAAAAAGTATTTTCAATAGTAATTTAGGGCCCTGATCACAAATATAACCTTTATTTTTCAAAATTCTGAACCCCGAACCGAATTCGACCAAATTGATTTAATTCTCTAATTTTAATATAGAAAACGAACTAACAGTGATAAAAATGAATATAACCCTGTCAGAAAATGGCAGAAGAGTTCGTAATAAAGTATCTTAGTATTTTGGCCAAGACACCGGGCACTCGACTACGGCGGCCAGCAGGTGGGGCGCCGCTAGCTCGCAACCCTCCGCTCGCTTGGGTGCCCCACTACTTGCTCCGTCATCGCATGTTCGCCATTGGCGGGCCGTTCCACGGTCTTTAAAAAGTGTTTCAGACATTAATCGGTAATAATTATAGGCCATTTTTGAAGTTTTATGTAATAAAGGGAAAAATTGGAGTTGTTCCTTCAATATTATGTTAATTTTACCACGATTGCCATTTAAAAAAAGTTCTTTTTTTGGGGGACGCCGCCTTTAAAGGCGTGGAACGGCCCGCCAATGGCGAGCATGCGATGACGGAGCAAGTAGTAGGGCGCCCGAGCGGAGAATTTAAATATCCGAATTACAACTGTAATCGTGGATTTTTTTTTGTAACTTTAAAAATATTAAATGAGTTCTTAATCATATTATAAGGATATTAAAGTGACTTTACTATCCTTTTTTTATTTTTTAAAGTATTTCTTTTTGTTATTTATAAAAAGGTAGATTCGAGGTTTTTTATATTTTATTAAAAGATTACCTTTTAGTAATCTTTTGAATTTTGTAACAAATTTTTCAAGTTTTAATGTATATTGATTTTGATATTTAAAAAAAATTTTAGGCCATTTTTATTACTTCCTTAATCTAATAAATCTTTTAATAAACAAAAATGGCTTTTTTGTTTTGTTTTAGACTTTTAAAATTTGTTTGACGCGGAAAGAAGTTTCGTAAGTGGTAGGCAAAACTCTTTTTTCTTGCCTTACATGCACATCCATTGATTTTAAATAAAGCGCCGACAAATTTATGTTTCTTTTTTAAATTAATTTTGAGACAATAATGAAAAAAAGCTTTCTCATTTTGTTTAGTTTTTATAAATTAAGCTAAAGATATGGTTTAATATGTATATTTTTAATGAAATATGATATATGCCCAAAGAACAAAGCCGTATCATTTTAATCTTACTTTTTTGTTATTGATTTTTTCGAGTTGGCTGAAGAAAAATTTAAAATTACCTATTTCTCTGGTCTCTATCATACTTTTGAACTGTATGGTTAGAATAAAAACAATCTTTTATTTAATGTCTCACATAATTAATTTTGGTTTAAATATTCGCTCAATTTTGTTGTCGAATTAAAATTAACCCTCTTTTTGTAACTGCGTTATTTTCATATATAAGTACTATTTTCGTTTTTATTTTCTTCTATTTAAGGAAGTTTTTATAGTGATTTTCTTGGATATTGATTCTATTACTTGACATACGAGCTTCTTATTGCTTTCAGAACGGAAATTTAATTGCTTTTCTTTTTACATTATTATCCGTTTAATTTATGTAATTTGTTTAATTAATCTTTGTTGTGTCTAAATAACTGATAATTTTTGCTCATTTTATTTCATTTATAGAAACATTCACCTTAATTACATAAAACAATATTTTTGCGCTTTAATTAATAAATTATTTCAAAAAGGTTAATGTTAGTTTCTAAGCCTGCTAGAATATTTTTAAATTTTTAATTTTACATCATTTGCTGTCGTTATATCGTCCACTATACGATTGCCAAGGATTACAAAAAAAAAAGCGTCAATTGTTGATAGATGCTGGTGCTAAAATTGTAGAACGTAAAAGGTTACGCGCCCGGTGGGACTCGAACCCACGCCCCTTCCTTTCCGTGGAATGCTCTAACCAACTGAGCTACGGGCACCCTTTCAGAGGTTCTCCCATGTTCTTTATCCCACTTTCTCCCACACTCCGCTTCCTTCTGGCATCACATCCCGCCTCCCTCGGAAGACCGGTCCCTCGGGCTCTCCTTGGCCCTTCACCAGCAGTGGACATGGCACACGATCACGGTCCAGAGGTCCCGGCAGCGTGGAGGGGATCCCCCAGGAGCGCCATGTAGAACGTAAAAGGTTACGCGCCCGGTGGGACTCGAACCCACGCCCCTTCCTTTCCGTGGAATGCTCTAACCAACTGAGCTACGGGCACCCTTTCAGAGGTTCTCCCATGTTCTTTATCCCACTTTCTCCCACACTCCGCTTCCTTCTGGCATCACAAAATGGTAATTAAAGCTAACGACGGTCAGAGATTATTTTATGAAAAGAAAACATAAACGGCTTTGGATCATGCCGTTTTGGCTAACAACAATGCCGGAATTTAACAATTTGAAAGAAGCAGAAATAAAGAGAAAGAAGGGCAGAGCAGCAGTTCAGACGATAAGAAGTTGGCATTTGTATGTTTTGACCTTTAAAATTCCGAGTTTTTCTTTCGATGAAAGGAAGTCTTTTTTATCTAGATGCCATATTCATTTACAAAAGCCATTCTCTTTTTATAATTCCTCCTCTATCTGAGAACCCGAACTATTGGAATACGGCTCAATGAAAATGAGACACTGGAAAATCCGACATCGACATTAAAGATTGGTTCTTTAATTGAAAGGGTGATCTTGTTGAGTCTTTCGCGTTCGCTTTTCGCTTTTTGGCTGAAAAGCGAAATAAAAGTACACCACGAAAGATTAGATTTTTGAAAGATAAAATAGAGAAAAGAAAAATATGAAAGAAAAAATTTATAAATAATATTTCCTTTTACGGAAAGGATAAGTTCGTGTGGTAGTTGAGCCACTGTCTCTCACTATTTGGGCCTGGTTCAAATCTACCACATTGCGTGAGCATTTTTGAAATTGTTTCACAAATCAATGGAAAAATTTTGTCTTGTTTAAGTAATAAACCTCAAAATTGACCTTTTTGGGGTAAAGTCTTAAAAAAGCTTATTTGTTAATCTTTCCATACGGCCCTATGGGCACCGCCGGCTTTCCCAAAATGACAACTTTTAAAAGTCTCATTTTTTTGACTCGCTAAAAAAGCCATAGTTAACAATTATTTTGAAACCAGTTATTTTGTTGCAAAGATTATTATCTAACACATTGGAAACGTGTTTAAAAATGTCATTTATTTTTGACCCCCAATCGTTTTTTGACCATTAAATTTCTTATTTCGGAAAATTTCGGTGGGAGCGCTGTTTTAAGTCAAACGCAAAAAAAAAAAAAAAATTTACAATTGAAATGGAAATTTATTGCCGCAAATTTTTAAAGTTTTTGTTTCCGAACAAAATAATTTTGTTTTCACTTTTTTGCCTTTTTTGGGCCTTTCGCTTTTCGAGTTTCGCTTTTTTTTTTAGGCTTCGCTTTTCGCCTTTTGCTTTTTGTTTTTCCTTTCGCAACAACTCTTTTACACACTTTTTCGCGATTTTAAATGCACCGTTTCGTAATTTAATATTTAATAAGCAAAATTTTTTTAACTTTGTTAAATTTTTCTTTTCATTATTTTTATTTTTAATTAGACTGTTTGCTTATTTGAACCTATGTTTTTTATTTACTCATGCCCCCTCGTGCTAACCAGATGAAATAGTCGATGCCGTTTTGTGCTCGTTTTAAAACTATTTTTTAAGACTATTTTGGTATATTTATTTTAAAATTACCTGCTAATTGTTTTCTTTTTATTGATAGTTTAACATAATTTGTTAATTTTTGCTTTTAGAAAAGAGACCAATTCATCAATGTTGGTATCGGCATCTTATTCAAACTTATATTACAAAGAAAACATTATTTTTATTCGCTTTAACTAAAAAGATATTTTAAGCCTTTGAAGCAACGTAAATTTTAATATAACTATCAGCTTAATTAGATCTGAATATTTCCTCAATAATTATCTTACAATTCATTTATTTTTTATGTTAAAAATTTTCATCACATTTGGTTTTTTCCACTTGACTCTAAAAACCTTTTTTTGTATTTATTTTATTCTGTTTAAGGAAATTATTAATGTTTGTTAATTATTTTTTCCATAATTTGTTTTTTATTTAATTCTTAATTTTTTATTTTATTTAAGTATGAGTGTTTCATTGAATATTATTTGTAGCCGATATTTTATTTCTCGGAATAAGTCTTCATGCCTTGTTAAAATTGCAACTTTAATATCGAAATGAATTAAAAACGCATTGATCTTATAATACAATAAAATGTATAAACTGGGGTTTATTTCGTAAGAACTTTTACTTGAATTTTAAAAAATTTAGTGAACTATTAGAAATTTAAAAAAAAAGTTTATATTAATGAATCCATACAAATCAGTAGGGATGGTACTTTAAGGCATAAAAAATAGGCCCAAGAGTATCCAAAAATCTTTGAAAATTTGTGGGAGAAAGCGTCCCAGCAAATAGAGCGTTTTTGGCAACAATGGTTGGCTGATTATTTGCCGTTATTAAGAGAAAAATATGAAAAATTAAATCCAAAAATCATCGATGGCCTAAGATTGGTGAACTTGTCCTAGTCCACCGTCCCCATATCCATACCCCTTGGAAACAACGGAGGAAATACAATACCGTTTTACCTCCGCTTCCTTCGAAATTGAACTCTGTATTTTCCCAACACTTTACAACCTAACAATCAACAAAATGTAAAAGCAAAAATTCCATCCAAGATTTTCCCAGGCAAGGCCTGGGCGCCGCTTCCCCCTCCCTCGTCTCGGCAAAAATTTTCATTACAATTGGATGAACAAAAACTAATTTTAAATAGGTAATTTCCCAAGCCATTTTCCGTCGCGGGAAGGCGGACTGGTCACAGTGATCAGCCGATTTTCCGATTCCCCCCCCCCCCACTATGTAAGAGACATCCCACATTAACTCCCCACCATTTTTTGTTTTTTTGTTATTTTTTTTTTAAATTTTCTTCTCTATAGCAATGGGAAATTCAGATTTTTTAAAAATTTTTGTATAATTAACCCAAAAAAAAAGACATATTTCTCTTTATTCAGCAATTATTTATTGATTTTTTTTTCTGCTCAGATTTATTTTTTATTCTCATTAATGCATCCTTTTTCAAAATTCTTTAACGCGGCAGGCCCGTCCAAACAATAGCAAAGTAACATCCAATTTGTTAAGTATTTTTTTAAATTTATTAGTAATTAAATTTTATTATTAAATAATGGCATTAATTTTATTGAAATATGAACTGTTTACCATCAACAAACAAACCTTTAAACCTTTTAATGAAAATAAAATTTTTGAAAATTCTTTGATAAATTTACATTTAATAAATTGTTTCTTTTTTAATTTTAGGTATTTTGAAAAATTACAAATGTGAATTTTAGTGCTTTTTTTACTTCATATATAAAATTGCGCATAAGCTGAATTTTTCTTTTCACCCCCGCTAGAAGTTCTTTTTTTATATATTTTTGGTAACTTAATACATAAAATTATTAATGTATTTAATGGTTTTTTATTAAAATAAAATTGGCCTGCTCCAACATTTTCTGCTTCTCCTCCGGCATTTGCTGCATTTTCTGGTCCTCCTCCAACATTTTCAGCTTCTTCTCCGCCATTTGCTGCATTTGCTTTTCCTCCGACAATATTTTCCATTTTCTTTTTTGGAATTTTATATGTTCTGTCTAAATTCCTAAAAGTTTTATCCAAAATGTCCATCTTGAAAGAAAAAAAATAAGTTAGCACTGAAAAATTACATAATTTGGCAAAAATATTAAAAATAAATTGAAATCATCTATATGCAGGGTGGCCAGATGTCCTTATTTATAAGGATTGTCCTTATTTGAGGGGTCCAATCCTTAGAAATTATAAGTCCTTATTTATAAGGATTGTCCTTATTTGAGGCTAGAATCCTTGTTTTGTCCTTATTTACTATCATGAGGTAAAAAAATTAAGTAAAATGACTATTTTTTCCAATTTTTTAAAGCGATTTCGTTATTATTTTTAAAATTTTTCTACGGTGGCGCCTAGCGGCACCACCCACCACCTGACTCCCATTCATATATACATACATTTTTTTCAAATTTGTCTCGAAAACTTAAAAATTTTGTCATTTTAGTACAAAATCTTTTATCAAAATACACCCAAATTTTAAAAATTTTTCTCCGGTATTACTTTTTCAAGTTAAAAATGAAAAGTCTTCTGATTTCAAAGCCTAACAATTAAAAAATTGCCACAGGATACAAATATGCTGAAAACAGTTTATTTTTTGAATAAAAATGCGATTGAAAGCTTTGATAGCGTGTTTTAAATAATGCCCTTATTTTTGGCCCCAAATCCTTATTTTTTACCGGCGATGTCCTTATTTTGGAAAATTTTATCTGGCCACCCTGTCTATATGTTTTATTGAGGGTCGGGCTCAGTTTGTTGCAGATGTTTTGGCGCCGCCAAATTTAAAGTGCCATTAGTCATTTTTTATTTGGTAAATCAATTCAAGCATACCTGATAATTTTCAATAGCTCAAAATGTGCTTTATTATTTCAAGAAAAAAACGAAATAAAATACTCAAAACAAAAAAGTTATCGCTCGACTTGAAAAGAGCCTAAAGTCCAATTTTTTGCATCTTTTTGACTTCAATTTATGGTTGTTTACAATTTTTTTGCAATTTTTTAAGCAAATAGAATTTATTAGATGCAACCGAATCATACCATATTCATTCAATTTAGATAGGTCCAATTATTTCACAGAATTTTTGTAAAGCATAATTTCTAACCAGAACCTTAATAAACCCTTTTTGCAATAAATATTTTCTGCGTTATTCACACGGAAATAAGAGAGTACATTATTGATTCATTTATTCAACTGAAGTGTATGCTTGTCATATTGTTTTTTGTTTACACCTTTAAGTTATCAGACGGGAGGGACTTTATGGAAATTTTACTTCATAAACCTTTTTTTGAAATAGTTTTCTAAATATCTGAGCTCAACTAATAAATTAGTTTGAATTTTGCAAAAATGGATATTTATTTTGTTATTTATCAATAGATATTAATTTTCATTTTATCCAATTTTTGACTTTAATTGATTCTAAGGAATTATTTAACCATCCAAAATTGGCTAATTTAGTGCGTTACTTTTATGCATTTCTAATCTTTAGAACACTCTCCGTCTCTATTGATAAAACCTAGGTAGCGAAGCTCGATAAGCGCGAAGCGCTTTCCCCAACATAGTCTCACGCAGCTACGCACCCGCTATTCTCAGTCCCTAATCATTGGAACACTATCCGTCCCTAATCATTGGAACACTCAAAGTTCATAATTATTGGAACCCTCTTAGTTCTGATCATTAGAACACTATCAGTCCCTAATCATTGGAACACTCTCATTTCAGTCCCTACCCGTTGCTCCGAACCTTGGTTAGGATTTTGAATACTAGTAAAAAATATATGTTTATTTTTATTTTCATTTCAGAATCGTATTTACAACGAAAGAAGCAAAAAAATAATTTATTGAAATATCTTTCATTATAAATACATGGGATTATCCAAAAAATATATAATGCATCTGAATATTCACGAATATTTTTTCATCTAATTGAACTTGAAAGCGTTCAATCCTTTTATTTAATCCAAAATATCATGGCCATTGTGAATTTCCAATTCTCCATCAAAATTTTCATTTATATCTTCAGGAGTTTTTATTTAATTAATAAAAAATTTCGCAATTCTTGCACCTATTAATAAAGCTAATAGTCTAATTTTGGAATAGTTAATTCATTATTTGAGCTAATCTGGTTTTCGCAAAAATAAAATAATTTCATTAGCAATCTTTGTTAAATGTAATTCAATTAATACTGTTAATAAAAAAGGTGATGCATTAACACCAAATAGTATTCTGTTAAATCGTCAAATTTCAATGCCATTCATAGTAATATTATGCTTTTACATGCGCATAAATAATAGCATTTTTTCGAAGTACTTTAAAGATTTAATAATGAATTTGACTATACTTTTTGTTCGCCATGTATTGATCCACTTGATGAAACTGGTCGCGTACTTTTCAGGGCTCAAACGTATCAATACAAAATGTTAGGATAACAGATCAAAATCATTTTATAAGAATGAATCCGATATCAAGTTATGAATTTTTAATTAAAGTTTTTTAAGCTTTTATATTAATTGCTTACTTATAAAAAGTTAAATTCCTTTTTTAAAATGTTGGTTGAGTTTGGTCAAAGGTGCGTGAAGGTATTTTAAAACTGTTTATTTTGAATGAAAGAAAATTATCTAGAATTTTGCATAGGTATGGCGTTTTCAATTATAGAGATAATTAATTATAAAAGAAATATTTTAAGGCAGTTTTAACCTAATATGTTTTTATATAGTATATTAATGCCTAGTGTCAGCCAATGTTTTTTTCTTCCAAATTCTTATTAATCAGCTTAGGTTCGGAGTGAAAAACTTTAATGAGTTCACTTTGAATTTTCTGGAATACTAGGGTAGAGAATAACTTGTTTAAAACCGCCCCCCCCCCGGTTTCTGTTTCGGTTTTTGGCCAATACCCAGTTAACCGAAAACTGGTACTGGGTTTAGTCTTATTTCCAGTTCCAACTCTAGTACATTTGAAATAAAAAACAATTGGGCAGGGGCAGTTGCGGTGCCGATAGGCGCCATCGAAGAAATTTGAATCAGATTTGTCAACAGAATCTAGCCTAAAAATTCAGTTTTGGAAGGGTTTCTCAAAAAAAAAAATCCCAAAATCATCATTTAAAAAAAACATCATTGACACCCTAAAAATCATCAAAATGATGATAATCATCACATTTGGCAACCCCGTTTTTAGGGAACTTCCCCCACTTAAAATTGGCCAGAAAAGGAATCAAAAATCGTAAAATAGCCGCGATAGAAAAGGTTTTCGTTATGCCGATTTTGCGACCCCCGTATTTCGGTTTAGATTCGGTTAACCGTTTACTCTCTACCCTAGTAAATGGCCACAAATAACTCTGGGGCCCTCCTTTTTGCCATAATAATTTTGCTTGACCAACCTACAATTTTCTGTTTTTAATAATAAGTATCGTTGAAATAATTGGAAAAGATTTTTTATTTTTATATTTAAATTTTTGTTTCCTGCTATCCTTTCTTCATTTTAAAATATTTTTCAAAAATTTCTCCATGTCGGCCATCGATAGCGCAGAATGCTCGTTAAAAAAAGCTTTAAAATACATCCTTTTAAAATAAATTGTTAATAAAACCCAAACAATTTCTCGTTGTTTTATTTTATAGGGTGGCGTCCCCCCCCCCCCAACCCAAACAATCCAATTGATTTTTGTGCTGTGTACCAGCGGTGGGGCCGCGATGCGATCCGCGACGCGCCATCCGCGATTCGCGGCATTTTTTTTCCGCGATCCGCGACCGCGGCAAATTTGATCTGCGATTCGCGATCCGCGACCGCGGGATTTTTTGGTCCGCGCCCTACCCCTGCTGTGGACGGCAAGGGGAGGGAGAGGTTGGTGGAGGAAAGATTACATTTTGCGCTAATATGAAGACATTTAAAAAAACAAAATTATAAAGGAAGTGATATATCTATTAATAAATTCATTTCTTATTAAGACAATATATAGCTAAACAAAATCCTTGTTATATAAACGTTAAATAATGGAGAAAATTTTGTAATAAGTTTTCTAGTAAAAACTATTCTATAGGAAAAAAATAATTTTAAAAATAATTATACAATAAAAGGCTAAAAATACACCCTTAAATTTTAATTTATAAGTTTGTTTCGGTTTTTCGGGTTTTCCCCTCATGGAGTTATTCTCATGTTTCTTTAAAACCAATCGAAAATGACGCCAAATTAGAGTGATTGTGGGGGGGGGGGGGGGGGGGGGGTCGAAGATGGACTTGGATGAATGACCCAATTTGTAGTCATTGATTTTTTTTCTGCTTAAAAATTCTCTCAATATTTTCTGTATTACTTAAAATAGCAAATTATTATTCGTTAATTTTTAAGTATTTTTAATACAAAAAATAAAATTTTAATAAAAATCATATAACTTAATAATAATAGAATTTATCATTTATTTCAAAGATACCCTTTAAAAGCAGCATTTTACCCATAAATGTAAAAGTCCATTTAATGAGAAAATTCAAATTTTTGGTTTATATATAAAATTACATCATTTTTATTGTAATTTTTGTTTTATGGAATAATTTTTTTTTAGTCTTTAAAGTGCTTTTTCATGTTGTTTTTTAATGATGCAGTAAACCCAAAATTAAAGGCAAATAAAATTTAATAAGCAAAAAAAAATTAAAAATTTTTGTCCTTTCAGTGATAGCACCAAAAAATGTCAAAAAAATATCTATTATTCAAATTCAATCATTTCAAAATAATTCAAATAAATGGTCATGTCAAAACATAAAACACAAAAATTTTATTTACAATAACAGTTGATAGCTTATAATATGTTGCCTATTAAAAAATTAACTTAATTCTAAAAAAATAATCATTATGCTGATAAGCCTATTCGGGAAGATATTTTAACTTATATAAAAAAAAGTGTTTGTTTTCCATTTGCCATAAGGCTTACCATTAAATTATAATAAGTTAGTCCAGACTCGGACCGAAAATCACTTGTAAAAAATGAATGGTTGGAGTAAGCTTCTCTATTGATAGACACCAAAGAAGGGAGCTATTTTGGCGTGGATTACGAAAAAATAAAAGCAAAAATTCATGTGCTAAAAAAATGCTTAAATATTAATGAAAAAAAAGAACTTGTAACTCATTTTAAATGACTAGGAATATATCAAAAAAATTTTTATAATATTTATTTTGGATTAAAATAATTAAATTATTAAAACTCTATCCTTTTTGACAATGTAGAAAATATTCAAGAGCATATTGAAAAGCTATTGCACCAGCGGCTGGTGCTCATGAAACTGAAAAATGGCTGAACAAATTGGGCATAGCATCAATTAGCAAAATCATGACCTATATTTTGAACATATCTAACACCCGCAAAAGACTAATTCATTTCTTACGTCAATAAAAAAAACATTATATTTAATAAAAATTTTTCCTTTTGTAAATTGCAAAAATTATTGTGGAACATCATTAGTTTAAAAAAACAATCGATGTAACATCGTTTTATTAATTTTAACGATGTTCAGAACGCCAACGATGTTTTAACGACTTTTTTTCAAAAATGTGTATAAATGAATTTAGAAGGTAAAGGGTAACTCAGCAGTTGGGGCTTTTTAATTTATTTAAGCTTGTTTAAAAGTGGTACAGTTTTCATGAGACACACAATTTCTTTTTTAAAAAAGCTGGTTTCAGATTGACGTAAAAGTCGTTTTGTTTCTCCCTAGATCCAGTTCAATTTCTTCGTGACTGCTCATATCACTTAAGCTTTGCTTGGGCAACTGGAATTTTTTTGTAAATTCATACAAAAGCCAGAATGCGAGGAATAATTTAACAATTAAAAGAATGTTTTTTTAATTATAAAAAACAAAATATCCAACTTTCAAAAAATTCCATAAAATAAATTTCGTTTATTTGTTAACAAAAAATGTTCAAGCAAGATATATTTTTTATAAGCCTTAAAATATTTAATGTAAAAAATAAATTACATTTCTATTTTCTGTTATATTTAAATTTAAATCTATCTTTCAGACTTATTTTTTCTTTTTATCTTAAAATTAACTCTTACTTCAAAATTTTTTTTATTATAATTTAGCTGCATTATTGTTCAATTGTCTAATTTCCCATATCAGTCCCATTACAATTAAAATATTTTTTATATTTTCGATAAACTCGTTATGTGTTTGTTGTTGAAAAAGCAAAATTTTTCTTTGGCAAACAAACCAAAAGTAAATTTCCCTAAATAAAAAAAGAAGAAAGATTCGAAAATGTGCCGTGGTACATTGCCCCAAAAAAGTCTTGGTACATGAGGGAAAAACCCACCCTAACATCATTGAACCAAAGATGATTTAAATGCCTTGAAAAATGAGTTATTTTGACGGATAATTATTTTTATACAATAATTTTTTCAAAGGGCAGCAAATACAGGGTCAGCGAAAAGTTTTGACAACATATTATTGCTCATAATTTATTCATAACAATAACAATCTGATAGAGATTTTATTAGAGAACAGAAAAATAATTGTTTTCAACTTGCCCGCTTTTAGCGCGGAAGAAAAACGCAAACGATCGGGAAAATTTTTTGACGAATAGACGCACTCCTGTACGGAATTCGGAGGAAAAAATTTTCCTTCCGAGGCTGCCCATCTTAACCATCAAAATGAGGTTTTATGGACTAAAAAGTATGCTCTTTCCAGTAAATTTCACCCATTCACTTCATCCATTCTTTGTTATGGTTTGGGCAGGAAGGAATGCATTGGGCAAAAGAACTATGTTTTTCATGGATTCTGGGCTGAAAATTAACAAATAATATTATTTGAAGGAAATCCTCCAAAGATATTTGGAGCCTTTTGGCTTTGAATCCTTTTGGGCAGTGGGAATAAATTTACCAGCAGGACTCTGTACTGGTTCACAAAGCCCGACAAGTCCAACAAAAATGTAAGTGCCAAAACTTTTAGCGGAACCTGTAAAACCTAATTTTCTCAAGAAGCATTGAGTATATATATATTTTCTAAAGTAAATTGAAAAAATAGTCATTAAAAAAAAATTAAAAGTATTTTTAACTTTTTGTTCCCAATTAAAAAAAAATATATTATACGATAATGATATTGCAGAAAGAATTCTCATAATTTGCATTAAAGCGACAGAACTCAGCCCCTCGAGTTGACCAAAAAATATTAATTTTTAAGACCTTTGGATGAAATAATACCTAAAAAAAGGTACCGAAAATCAACTCATCTTATTGTAAACTCATTATGACAAAATCAAACTATAAATAATAAAAATTAAAACACATTTTAATAGAAAGCTGATGATTAAAATATAATTTAAAAGTTTGCTAAGCGTAAATGAACATTGTAAATTGCGTGCCTATATTGCTGAATTTACAAGATCGGGATTCAAAACATGAATTTATTGGGATTCCAAAAAATATAAGGAGCCATAAATATTATTATAATTAACAAAAAAAGGACAAATTATTAAATGAACAATATTGATGAAGCGGTAGCGATTAAACTTGGTAGACCCATGCACAGGAGCACAAATACAAACCATCGAGCGGCTCTTTAAAAGAATAATAATTAAATAAACTTTAAAATAAAATAAAAACCCAAAACAAAAGAAGTCATAGATAGTAAAACACGTAAAAAATCAAATAAAATAAGTGAGGAAATTTCATAGGGTATTTAATTAGCAAAGTTTGGAAAAAAAACAATAATTTAAATGGGATTATAAATAAAAAGTTGCCCCAACTTTTAGAATAAATATTTACCAAAGTAAGATGGCAAATTTATTTTTTTTTAATTATTTTAATAAAGAAAAAAATACAAAAGAAAGTTGAGTAGGATTTTCCTTAACACCGAATTGAAAAAATTTTAAGGAACAAAAATATCATATATTAACAAAAAAAGGCAAACATTATTAAATGACCACAAAATTCGAATAAGATTACAAATATTTTTTGTTCTTTTAAAAGTATGAGTAAAATTTGAGAAATAAAGTAGTTAAAAAAGAAAAATACCATACAAATAATAAGCTCTATAAAAATTTTAATAAATTCCAAATGAAATACTCTTTTTTATATGAACATAAAAAAAAATAAAAATAAACACGAATTAAAATACCCAAAAAGGAAATTTATTGAGAACTGTTATATCACTAAAAAAATAGTTAATTAATATCTAAAAATAATATTCACGCCAAATTTCAAAGGTATAAAAACCAAGTAAGAAAATTGAATATGTAAATTGGAAAATAAATGATTAATTTAAAATACAAGAACAATATTCAATTATACAATGCCCAATGAAAAGATAAATAAATAATCAAATCATTGGCGGACGGACAAAATCCCGTCACGAAAAAATTCCGTCTGACTCAAAAAACGACAAAACCCGACTAAACCACAAATTTTTCCTTTTTTTTGAGTTAATTTATTACTCAAAACAAAAACGATAATCTATATTTTAACGCACTTTTGGTTTTCTTTACTTCCGTTCTAATGCCAAAATGTTTGTGGCCAGCAATGAAATTACTTCAACAAAAGTGACAATGGCGGATGGAATCCCGAAATAAATGAACTTATTTGTTTCCTTCTCTCCTGTTTTTGGTCTTAAAATCCCGGCCAAAAACACAGATTGTTAAACCTTTTTTTCGAATAAAAAACATTTGGTAAATAAATGGCCTTGATGTAGGCAGAAATCACAAAAGGTGTAAGAACAAAACAATTTAAATTGTATCGTCATATAAATAGAAGTTGCTTTGCTTTCTAAAACAGAGATCCCATTTGTACTTATTTTGTACTAATTTGGAGGGTACCAAACTTATTAATAATTAATTTAGTTATTTAAGCTCAATGCACTTATTTTGTACTGATTTTTGAAATGAAAATTCCGATTTTTATTCCGATATTTAGAAGAAAATTATTTTTTAAAACTAATTTTTTAATGAAACATACTTTATTTCAAAGACGCCGTTTAAAAATGGCTTTTTGTCAATAAAATGTAGGAAATGTTCATTTCATGGTGTTTTATCAAAAGTTATAAAAAAAATCCACCAAAATGTCTTTTTGGTGCAAAATCTGTTACCAATATACAAACCACTTTTAGAATTACCATGGGGAATGAAAAATATAAGCATAGATCATTTAGACTAGTTTTTACTCTTGGAATAAAATTTTTCAAAATGATGATAAGACCCCAAATGATGATTTAGCCAAATGATGAATTGAAAATTTTCACTGAATAAAACGCAATATTAAGCTCCAAAAACAATGTTTTAAAAAAAGTACTTATTTTTGATTCCTACAACTTATTTTTTTACCAGCGATGTACTTATTTCGGGAAATTTTCGATGGGATCTCTGCAATAAAATCACTTGCATTTAACGAATTTGATTCTAAAATTGGGATAAAAAGGGGTTGCTAATTGTTTAGAAGAATTAATCGGCGAATGATAATTTGTTGAAAGCGACTCTCAAAATTTAACCGATAAATAGATTCAAATTTATAATCACCTATTTTTATTGATAGGTAAGAAAAATATTCTTTCCCATGCCCAACTTTTCGTCTTCTTTTTCTGCGGTTGGGTCATTTCTTTGCTTTAATGAACTAAAAATTGCAAAATATGACCTAAAAAACAAAGCAACCAATCTGTGCATCTTTTGCATATTTCTATTAGAGTTCTCTCATTTCTTCTAAAAGTTAATTTGTCATTAAATCTGTACTTTTAATTTGCAGATATTTCGTTTACTAATTTAAAAATCAAAAAAGATAATACAAAATATGGAACCGCCATTTGACAGCCCCAAAATTCATTTGCGGCACATTCTCATGTATGAGTTCAACAAGGGGTCCGAGGTGGCGGAAGCTGTCCAAGCAATTTGCAAAGTGTACGGAAAAGGGGCAATCACTGAACGAGCGGCACGGCGAATGTTTGCCCGATTTTGCAAAGGCATTTTCGACCTAAAAGACATACCGTACATTTGTGACGACATTTGGTTGGACTGTTACCATTTGTTGGCATATGCCAAAGTTGGCCTTGGATTGGCATTGGTCTCTGATCGATTTGATGCGCTGACGGACACGCATTTTATGAGCAGAAAATGGGCACTTGGTGATTGGCTAATTCTAAACTCAAACAATGGCGATGGCTCGGCACCTTTTGTCAAAGTCGGTAGGACCCCAACACAATTGCCAATTCCGCAAGGACCACTGCCGAATGGTATCATCGGATTTAAACGCATTATCATTTAGTAGGTTTGGAATAAATAACTTCAAAATAAGATTACCTGAATGAATTAGAAAAAAATCAAGCGTAGAAAAATTAATAATTCACAATTTTAGACAATTCAGAAACTATTGGTAGAATTATTGTTGTTGTTTTTTTTGAAATTTTTTAACTTATAATAACGTAAAATGCGAAGAATGGCCTATTCTAGTTTAGTATCCTCTAGTTTGATTAGCCCATTTGAAAAGATTGTGCAAAAATTCAAAAAAAAAAAAATTGTTATTTATATTGTGCAATTTTGCTTTCTTTTTCAGTTACATCAATTCCGATGTCCTATCCTTTATCCATCAAATTCGCCGTCTTTTTGGCTTTTTCGGGTTTAATTTTGGCTCTTGCTTACGTTTGAACCAACCACAAAATTGGCACTTTTTCATCACAATCCTTCGGCCCTTGCGCAACATCGCCGAAATAAAATTAAGAAGCAATGACATGTTAGGCCAATTACGCACTCGCTTTTCGCCATCCTTTCTACGCGACTGTGCCAATCTCCGATTGATCTCTGATACTGAGCTTTTTCCCCAATTTCCGCCCGACGACAGTGATGGGGCATCCGATGGCCAAGCATTAAGCAAATGGCTGCATACGCCGCTCGAAAATGGCCGACCCAAAGTGTTATGTTTATTCCTGTCAGCGTGGCGCCGGTCCCATTTGAATTGATAAATTGGCTTACTGGTGAACGGTTGATATTTTGGAAGATTGGCAACCGAAAAAATTGTAAGAAAGTTAATTCCGAACTGCCAGTTCTGTCCTAAAGCCAGGGCCAGTTCCGTGCAGCCGGTCAGTCCCACCAGTTCTGTCCCAATTGAAACGTAAGGTATAAAATTAGTTATCATTTATAAAAATTATGTTTTGTTTAATAATATAGTAGGGTTCAGATTTATTTTCTGCGCATATGCTAAGAAAAGTTAGCATTTCTACGTTAAATTTTTTTTTTTTGTTAGTTTTATTAAAATATTTAGTCCACATAAATGCATATTTCGCTATTTTTGACTTTTTATTCTTCAAAAAAATAGGCTTTTTTGAACAAATAAAAGAAAACTTTTTTACACTTTTTTAAGCGCTCAGCTTTTTAATAATGAAAAATGGTGTTCAAAAAACTAGAGGGAAGGTGTCCGGCAGTGCCTTTAGGTGCGCAGGACTTTTTTCTAATTTACAAATTAATAAAAAGATAAAGAGTGAATAAGGATTTTTTGTGTTTCCGTGAATTTTAATATTCAATGAAGGTGTCTATGTCGATTCGGCGCCACACGATTCGGCGCCAGACTTTTGAAAGATTTGTAACTTTTTTCGTTGTGAACCATATTTTACAAAATTAGTACCAATCGAAAGCTTTAAGTGTTTTTAAGGTATGAGTAAGCTATTCTTAAGCGATTGACCAATTCTTAAAAAAGTTACAACTTGAAGAACGCAAAAAGTCGTAAAAAGTTGGGAAAAATCGGAATTTTTGTAAGTTTTTAATCATAACTTTTTTATAGGGTGGTAAATTTTTTCAATTTTTGGAGGGCTAATAGAGATCATATACAGCATTCGAATGACACTAAGAATAAAAAATTTGGCTGCCTAAGAAAAAAGTTACAAAGCGCTAAAAATTCTGGCGCCGAATCGTGTGGCGCCGAATCGACATGCCCCGGACTCAACTCCATCTGAGTAAATGTCCATCTGAGTCCCGATGAAAAAAGACATTTCAGTACCAGAGCACCGGTACTAAATAAAAGTCAAACAAGTAACAAAATTTAATAATTTCACACCAATTAATAACTCATCAGTCGCTCGATCGCAAATTTTTTTCACTCATCTGTCTGAGCTATTTACAAAAGCTTATTCTGTACCCTTTTCTCCTTATAAATTCGTCTAGTTACGATGGAACCAATTCGAATGATGTCTCACACATATTTTTAATTGCAGACTTCAATTGAAGGATAAAATTATTATGGTACTAAACTGCCATTTTTTCACTGGAACTCATATTTACAACCCTCAGATGGAGTTGGATCGACTTAATCCTCTTTTTTTAGCATTAGCACATCTAGCTTTTTTGAATGAGACCAATTTTGTCCGTTTTCAATCGTTTTTAAAACCCCCCATATAAGTCAGGAAATTCAAAAAAAATTTTTGAAATATTTTCGAATTAAGTGTAAAAATTTAAGAAAATAATTCTGCGAGGTGGAGGTCTTGTACAGAATTGGCTTTCCAAAGAACTGGCTTGGGACTGAACCGGCACACGAGACCAGTTTGCGATACAGAATATCTTCTGTGGCTGATTGAGCGCGGACCGAATGAAAGAAATGGGAAACAATGGCTCGGATGGGGGCTAGAAAGTTATAGCGAAGAATGGAATGAACTCGACTTAAATATTAATGATGAGAATATTTGGTAAATTGGATTTTGCTACTTCTAGTTTTTGGCAACCTTTTCAGTCTCCCATCGATGGCAGCACAATTAGAGGCAGTTAATTAATGAATGATGGCAAATAACGAATTAATGTTTAAAATTAACGAAATACTAATGAATGCTGGTAATTAGATAATCTATCAGATAAAGAAAGTTGGGTTTATGTTTTATCTGTTGGATGGGAGAGTTTCACATTATAATTGCGTTAAAATTTTATTTGTTGAAAGACATTTGATTAAAAAAATTGCCTAAAAGCATGTGATCAAACTGGCTGATGAATCATTACAAAAAAAAGTATTGTTGATTTATTGATTAAATTATTCTTTTTAAACTTTAATTTTACATATTTTTTCCATTGGAAAATGGATTTTTGCGCCACAACCCTCATATTCATAATCTTTTCTAGTGAATTTTTTTTAGTTTTAATTGCTTTTACTCTTTGCATCATATACTCTCGATCTCTAAGTTCGGAAAAATTGCTGAGAGTTCTGCATTGTTATAGATAAAACGACTACATTTCTTTTCATATACTTGATTTTATTGTATTTATTTCCATTTCATTCCTTTTAGAATAATTAATTTTCAAAATCCTTTAAGCGGGATTTTACTTGACTTCATCATTGTTTTGCGATATTAAAAATTATCTCAATTAATTGATTTTTTAAATATAAAAAATATAGTTTTGTTCCTTTTTCTTACAATTAAATAGCAATTGCTATTATATTTGGCAATGTATTACGGTGATTGTCGAAAAAGGTAAAAACATGTTTTGCGTGTGCATGTTTTATACTCTGAAATGTGCTAATCTTTTGTCAAACTGACATTTATTGATAACTTTATCATGCTAAAATTTGTTTACATTATATATTTTAAATAAAGAAAATTTTTGATTAAAATTACTGGTACATTACAGAAAAACAGGTATTGTTTATTTATGTAATTATTTATTTATTTATTACATATTTCGTAAAAAGGCATTGATTTAATATTTTTAAATTTGTCAACTTTCCTATTATTTTAACTCTTTTTTTATTTCCTTAGTTAAACTAGAAAATATTGTTTTGGTTTATTGGGAAAATAAAAAACATTTATAAGAATTATTATTAAAGAATAAAAATGGAATTTATAAGAAAACATCTTCATTCGTTTTTTTAAAAACTTTTCAAATAGATATTAATTATTATCATTTTTCCATTTTTATTTAAAAGAATTTTGTTATGTATAAAATATTTAAAAATGATACGAAAATTAAATTGAAAAATTATTACATTTTTAAGGAGCCTGTTGGCATCGCCTACCCCTTCATAATGCTTTATTTAATTATCACTTTTTTAGCAGAATTATTTGTATTCTTTCTTTTTTTTTACTAAATTTATAATAAATTTCTAAAAGAATATTAATTGATTTGATTTTTTGAAAATTCTCTATGTTTTGAGTTAAATATAACGCCATCCTATTTAACTGTAGATAAATGAATTTTTTCTCGACGAAAAGGCTTTAATATATTTAACTTTGGGGAAGCTTTCTAGCAAATAAGCAGTTCTTTCTTCTTAATGCAAGTAATTAAAGGAAAAAAAAAACATTTTCATTTGCGACAAATTAACATAATTCCAATTCTTACCTACGAAATATTTTATCAATAAATTTATTTATATTTTCTTTTACTTTATTTATTATTTTTTCATAGGGCCTACCCCTTCAAATATTTCTTTGAAACGGGTTTACATTCTTATGATTTCTTATCAAATTAGAACATTTTAAGATAATTATTTTGATTCTTTTTAATAATTTAATTAATTTAGACAACGAAAAGATTTCTATATCAGACATACTTTATTTATTTTTTTGATTTTGGAAATAAAAATTATTTTATGATGTAATTATGGATTTAAATCTGCTTTTTTTATTCTTTTCGGCAAATCACTTTTGATCACGCCCAACCTCTTCCCTTTAAAAACATGTGTTGCTTCTTATTCGCAAAGCTAAATTAATAAAACAAATTTACTTTAATTTTATTTTTTATTTTTCATATTGTAAAATGCATTGATTTCTGATTTTATAAATTTTTTGTAATTTTATTTATTAATGATTTTAATGGAATTTAAAGAATATCTTTTTTTTTTAATTTTATCTTTCCAAATACCATTAGCTTTTTTTAATCAAATGAAGATATATAAATTATCAGGATTTTTAAAACTCACAGAAAAAATGAATTCGTTACCCTGTTTTCCATTTTTATATAAAACCAATTTGATAAGTGTAAAATGACGCGTGTCCCGACATTTGCGGCTCTAACATTTGCGGTCACAGTCAAAATCCGAAATTTGCGATCCCAGCCAAAAACCGACTTTTTTGCGGCCCAACATTTGCGGTTCCAACCAAATAATGGCTCATTTCAAAAAGAAGAACCAAAATTAAGGATTTTATTTATTATCATTTTTGTGTCCACATTACTTAATTCTGTTATATCTTTTGAAATGAGCCTTTATTTGGTCGGGGTCGCAAAAATCGGGGCGCAAAAGTCGGGCCGCAAATGTCGGGCCGTAAATGTCGGAAAATGGCCCTTAAGAAATGGGGCGCAAAAGCAAATGACGCCAAAATTAAATTATAAAATTTACATAATTTTAGTCTCAAATTTTATTGTTTAAAAAAAAATTCTCTCGCGGTGCATGTTGACATCCGCCTAACTAATGCTTTTTTTGTCATGTATTTTAGGTCCCTGGGAAAAATTTAGTGAAATGAAAAAACCTGGTAAAGAATATAAACGGAAAATTAAATGACAATATAATTATCGTAACAACAGAGTGAAATGACTAAAGTGGCAAAACCCTCTTACGCAATAGAAATTAATTATGCTAAATTGCTTTATGAAATGGCAGGCATTCGGATATAGCACAATACTCAAATAATAAATGGTTTTGCAAATTCTCTTTTGAAATTTAAAAAACCAAATACTCCGTTACAAACATATTTAAAAATTGATCTAAAATTATGCCATATTGAAATGCAAAATAAATGAATTGACAAATTCCAAAATTAAAAATAATAATGATGCAAAAAGACCAAAAAAAAATAATGGCGACTCTACCCGAAAAACAAGGGTATCCGTTAATGAAAAGGATCCAATTAGGGTGGGTACCCAGACATTTACGCCGACACATTTGCGCCGATACATTTGCGCCGACACATTTGCGCCAAAACATTTGCGCCAGTAACATTTGCGCCGATAAAGCCAATTAAAAAAACCAATAAGCATGAATTTTTTATATAGATTCAAAAGCTTTTATTAGAAAAACGGCTTGCTCAAAGCCCAACATTGATCGCTTCATCAAAGTAATCAAAGTTAGCCACACTCAATCAAGCACATCCAAACAACTCCTGTTTTCCTTTTGAAGAAAAGCGTTCAAAATACTTAGACAACGATAGAGCCATTAAAACGCTGATTGAATAATTTGACCTATTAAATATTAATGAAATAGATTGTGCTGGCGCAAATGTTACTGGCGCAAATGTGCCGGCGCAAATGTTACTGGCGCAAATGTGTCGGCGCAAAAGTCGCAGTTCCTTAGGGTGTATTTTTTCCATTTTGTAAACCGAAAAAGGGAAATCGATTCTCCAGGTTTTCGGTTAGTCCGATTTTCGCCCCCGCTTTTTTGGTTTTGGTTTGGTTAACCGACCGAGATCTACCCTAGATGCCATCCCAGATAACAACTAGAGTTCGCCGGTCCCGGTACTGACCGGTACCGTGATGACCCGTACCGGTACCAATGCGGTAACAGTACAAGGCACTTTTTTCGCGAAAAATAATTTTAAAACTTCTAAAAAACTCAAAAAAATATTAATTTTTGGCCACGCACATTAATTTTTGCCATCAAACAATGGTTTTTGCCAGTGCTTTTGAAAATTTTCATCTGGCAGTACTGTAGTTAATTGTAGTTTCTACTAAGTAAAATAAAACTGAATATGTATTCGAGTTAAAAAATAAATTTTTTATTCTTTACTTTAAACCCAAAATATTGTTTGTATTTTTGTAAGCGGGTCAATTAGTTTGGCGGTTGTCAAATTCAAAATTAAAATTTTGTGAGGGGGCGATTTCCGGTGCCGATTGACGCGCCGGATAAATTTTTAAAAATTTGGGTGTGATTTGTTAACAGACTTTGACCAAAAAATAGTACATTATGAGAAAATTTGAGGTAAATTTAAATAAATTTCGTAAACTTTATTTATAATTGGCAACCTCATTTATTCAATTTAAAATTCACCCAAATTTAATCGTTGTTAGCTAACGAAAAGCCAATCTTTAGTTGTTTGTGTAAAAAAGTCTTGATTCTTGAGACAAAGAACTTGAGACCGAGACCAGAAAAAACACGAGACTTTTCTCGAATCGAGACTCTCGACAGCACTATAAATATGGTATTAGGTCACCCTGGTTCATTAACAATGTAAAGGTAATTGATTTGTAAATCATATGGTTTTATTGGACCTAAAACTATTCAAATCAAATGGATAGAAAAAAGAGTTATAATTAATTTTTTTAAATTTGTTTTAAAGGGAAGAAAAAATATCAATTAAAGGGACGCCAAACGGACACAACAATACAGAAATGGGAGGGGGGGGGGAGGGAGGGGAAGAAGAGGATGAGAATTCTTTCTTCCAAAAGTCCTTCTACATTCCTTCCTTCCTAAATTGATGCGCATTGATTTTTAACATAATGCACAAAAGAGTAGGTGTTTTTTTCATTTTGTGAAGGAAAACTTTTTATAGAATATTTTTTCAGCAATTTGGTCAACCAAATATATTTTGTCCCCGATTTGTTTCCGATCACCGACTTTTCCCACCCATTTTTTAAATTTCTCCAGCCATCCCCGACAAATTAAGTAGGGAATTTCCTCCCCGAACCCCGACTTTTCCAACCCCGACGTCGGGGTTCCAACCCTAATTTAAAGATCAATTGATACAAATCCCAATAAAAATAATAATGATGCAAAAAATAGCCATATTTAATATCTTTAGCATTAATAAAAATTATTACGATAAATAAAAAATGTAATAAAAAAAAAAGAAATTGCAAAAATTTCAAACTGCACGTGGGGGGGGGGGGTGGGGGGGGTGTGAGAAAGGTTCGGCGCAAATGATAGCACACCTCATTCAGTAATCAAGTAAAAAATATTCTGAATTATGCTTAATCTAATATATTTGGTACTAAATATTTCACTTTCTTTCTGTTTTTATAACTCGATTTAAAAAATATATATTGCAAAACTTTTACTATTAATTTGTTGCAATTAAATTAACGAGTATTAGTGATCAGTCAAGAATAAATATTATAAGAAGTTATGCGAGCAATGTATTAAAAAAATAGATGTGATAATTCTGTTGGACTAAAAACATCTCCTTACATAAAGAATAAAAAACATGAAAAATAAATGCGGTTGAAATAATAAAAGCGAAACTAAAAGTTCTAAAACAATCCAATCCAATAGCAAATTAACAAAAAACTTAGTGTGTGGGATTCTGCCAGAAAACAAAAATATTCTACTAAAAATCCTTTAGAAAATAGCAAACATAATTAGCAGTAAGCTTTTTTCCCTGTTTCTATCAAAGGTTAAGGATTAATTAAATATTCTAAATTACTCTTAAACAAAGTATAAATTGACAAATTTAAAAAAGACATTAATGCTATAAATGGGTAATGTAAAATTCGATTTAAAAAATAATAATTCACTTCGAAAAACCAAAAATGCTTATTTCCAAACTCCTTGATTTAAAATTATTATATTTATTTAAAAAAAAAACCCTTAAAAAATTAAAAATAATAACAAGATTTTCGCTGAAATATTCATTTTTTGAGCATTAAAAATTTCATATAATCTAACAAAAACTCTTAAATTATGACTGAGATTTATATCCTGAAAATTTTTCAAATGATGATATTTACTTTTTTAAATATAATTGACTTAAAAATTATTTTATAATCCATCCTTACCCAAATTCTCATTGCAATTTTGTGATATGCGTTTCAGTTTCTTATCCAATTGCTTTGACAAAAATATAAGGATTATGTATTTCCAAAAAACTGTTTTATAGCAGTTAATAAACATTGATAAGAACGAATATATTTCTAGATGAAATAATTTTAAATAATAAATGATCATTTAATATGTTTTACTAACAATGTAATTTTAAATTCATTTTTTTAATTATGAGAATTCTCAAAACATGTTATTAGGATGTTAAGTTTCTATTCAAATTGCTTTCCATTTTATAAAAGCTGAACTATTTTATATTGAGTAATTAATAATTTGGTATTGGGTAATGAAGATTTTCAGCCTTGCTTTTATTATTGTTAATATGTTAATCTTAAAATTAATTTTATCTTTATCATTGGTTTCTTACTTAAAAATAATAAAAAGAACAAGAATACATATGATTTGGTGACTAAAACATTATCAACGCTAAAAAATAATTAGGTAAAAACAATTGTGATTCTTAAAATTATGTTATTTCATTATCAAGGTTCAAAAATATAAGAAATAAGAAAAAAAATCAACTGAATTATAACCAGGACCGGATTTATATCTCGGACATTATTTTGCGTAGTACCAAGCCAAGAAGAAGATGAAAAATTAAATATTAAAACATTCGCAGAAAACATAAAATATTTTGAAAAAATCGAAAACGAAAAAATAACAAATACTTTTATATTGAGAAATCCAAATTGAACCAGGTACATTATCATATTAATAAATAAAAAAGAAGAGATTGCAGATCATGAAACTAGTCACGTTATGGTACAAAAATTAATTAAAAAAACAATAATTAATAAGACCAACAAAGTAATAGAAACATCAAAGAATTACTATAAATGTTAAAAAATAATAATTTTCTGATTTATTTTTTAAGCTCTGCATAGCCGAAGCCACAAGGCTTACAATTTGTCACAAATTTCACATTTTTGTAAATTAATTTGGCATGATTTAGAAATCTAAAAAAATCAGAAATAAAATTATACGTACCAATTAAATTGCCATATCTATACATAAATTTACATACACAAAACTTTTAAAGAGTTTAAAAAAATTGAAAATACAAATAAATAAAGAAATATAGTTTGTATCAATTGGAAAATATGCATTTCTAATTTGGGTTAGGGTTAAGTCGTGATTTTCTTATGAAAATTATAGAAAACCCAAAATATGGACATAAAATATTGAAGTAATTCGTGAAATATGGAAAAAGGCATAACTTCAAAATATAGACAAATATGGAAACAAGTCTCGAAATATGAAAAATATAAATCGGAATATGACGAAAAAACTGTCTTACAAAATCTGTAAAAAATGCGCAAAAAACATGATAAATTGACGACCTTAAGCAAAGGCAAAAATTTTTATTTTTTAACTAAAAATTTTTCAAGAAATATTTTTGACTTTTTTTTAACTCAAAAAGCAGCTGAGAAAATGGATCGGAATTAAATTTTTAAAATTGGACTCAAAAATCTGAACACTCGTAAGCGCGACAATTACGTGATGTTGAGCGTCTAATGTAAGCAGTGAGCGAAGCATTAAATCGATATGTTTCTCGTGTGAATGCGAAAATATTACTGCTTTTGTAATTTTTTGATGCAATTCTTTAATATTAAAAAAAAATTTCATGGCGGCGCCTGTCGGCACCGCCTGACACACAGCCATTTTGAGAATTTGCAAAATAGAAGTCAAAATGGACCTTTTTAGGAAAGTCTGTAAATAAATCAGCCATTAATTTTTAAAATTAAAAACGTTGTACTCTTTTCAAAGCTTAACGACAAAAATATTGCCGAAGGTAACAAATACAGAGCAAACATTGATTTTATTGTATTTGCTGCCCATGCCATAGCTAAGCGATGATGCGCAAAAATCACCCCAAACAATGAGATGGCCAATTCTCGGTTTTACTTTTAAAAATAGAATGTGACCCCTCCTTATACAATTAAATAGCCTTAACATGCTGCCCATGCCATAGCTAAGCGATGATGCGCAAAAATCACCCCAGACAATGAGATGGCCAATTCTCGGTTTTACTTTTGAAAATAGAATGTGACCCCTCCTTATACAATTAAATAGCCTTAACATGCTGCCCACGCCATAGCTAAGCGATGATGCGCAAAAATCACCCCAGACAATGAGATGGCCAATTCTCGGTTTTACTTTTGAAAATAGAATGTGACCCCTCCTTATACAATTAAATAGCCTTAACATGCTGCCCACGCCATAGCTAAGCGATGATGCGCAAAAATCACCCCAAACAATGAGATGGCCAATTCTCGGTTTTACTTTTGAAAATAGAATGTGACCCCTCCTTATACAATTAAATAGCCTTAACATGCTGCCCACGCCATAGCTAAGCGATGATGCGCAAAAATCACCCCAGACAATGAGATGGCCAATTCTCGGTTTTACTTTTGAAAATAGAATGTGACCCCTCCTTATACAATTAAATAGCCTTAACATGCTGCCCACGCCATAGCTAAGCGATGATGCGCAAAAATCACCCCAGACAATGAGATGGCCAATTCTCGGTTTTACTTTTGAAAATAGAATGTGACCCCTCCTTATACAATTAAATAGCCTTAACATGCTGCCCACGCCATAGCTAAGCGATGATGCGCAAAAATCACCCCAGACAATGAGATGGCCAATTCTCGGTTTTACTTTTGAAAATAGAATGTGACCCCTCCTTATACAATTAAATAGCCTTAACATGCTGCCCACGCCATAGCTAAGCGATGATGCGCAAAAATCACCCCAGACAATGAGATGGCCAATTCTCGGTTTTACTTTTGAAAATAGAATGTGACCCCTCCTTATACAATTAAATAGCCTTAACATGCTGCCCACGCCATAGCTAAGCGATGATGCGCAAAAATCACCCCAGACAATGAGATGGCCAATTCTCGGTTTTACTTTTGAAAATAGAATGTGACCCCTCCTTATACAATTAAATAGCCTTAACATGCTGCCCACGCCATAGCTAAGCGATGATGCGCAAAAATCACCCCAGACAATGAGATGGCCAATTCTCGGTTTTACTTTTGAAAATAGAATGTGACCCCTCCTTATACAATTAAATAGCCTTAACATGCTGCCCACGCCATAGCTAAGCGATGATGCGCAAAAATCACCCCAGACAATGAGATGGCCAATTCTCGGTTTTACTTTTGAAAATAGAATGTGACCCCTCCTTATACAATTAAATAGCCTTAACATGCTGCCCACGCCATAGCTAAGCGATGATGCGCAAAAATCACCCCAGACAATGAGATGGCCAATTCTCGGTTTTACTTTTGAAAATAGAATGTGACCCCTCCTTATACAATTAAATAGCCTTAACATGCTGCCCACGCCATAGCTAAGCGATGATGCGCAAAAATCACCCCAGACAATGAGATGGCCAATTCTCGGTTTTACTTTTGAAAATAGAATGTGACCCCTCCTTATACAATTAAATAGCCTTAACATGCTGCCCACGCCATAGCTAAGCGATGATGCGCAAAAATCACCCCAGACAATGAGATGGCCAATTCTCGGTTTTACTTTTGAAAATAGAATGTGACCCCTCCTTATACAATTAAATAGCCTTAACATGCTGCCCACGCCATAGCTAAGCGATGATGCGCAAAAATCACCCCAGACAATGAGATGGCCAATTCTCGGTTTTACTTTTGAAAATAGAATGTGACCCCTCCTTATACAATTAAATAGCCTTAACATGCTGCCCACGCCATAGCTAAGCGATGATGCGCAAAAATCACCCCAGACAATGAGATGGCCAATTCTCGGTTTTACTTTTGAAAATAGAATGTGACCCCTCCTTATACAATTAAATAGCCTTAACATGCTGCCCACGCCATAGCTAAGCGATGATGCGCAAAAATCACCCCAGACAATGAGATGGCCAATTCTCGGTTTTACTTTTGAAAATAGAATGTGACCCCTCCTTATACAATTAAATAGCCTTAACATGCTGCCCACGCCATAGCTAAGCGATGATGCGCAAAAATCACCCCAGACAATGAGATGGCCAATTCTCGGTTTTACTTTTGAAAATAGAATGTGACCCCTCCTTATACAATTAAATAGCCTTAACATGCTGCCCACGCCATAGCTAAGCGATGATGCGCAAAAATCACCCCAGACAATGAGATGGCCAATTCTCGGTTTTACTTTTGAAAATAGAATGTGACCCCTCCTTATACAATTAAATAGCCTTAACATGCTGCCCACGCCATAGCTAAGCGATGATGCGCAAAAATCACCCCAGACAATGAGATGGCCAATTCTCGGTTTTACTTTTGAAAATAGAATGTGACCCCTCCTTATACAATTAAATAGCCTTAACATGCTGCCCACGCCATAGCTAAGCGATGATGCGCAAAAATCACCCCAGACAATGAGATGGCCAATTCTCGGTTTTACTTTTGAAAATAGAATGTGACCCCTCCTTATACAATTAAATAGCCTTAACATGCTGCCCACGCCATAGCTAAGCGATGATGCGCAAAAATCACCCCAGACAATGAGATGGCCAATTCTCGGTTTTACTTTTGAAAATAGAATGTGACCCCTCCTTATACAATTAAATAGCCTTAACATGCTGCCCACGCCATAGCTAAGCGATGATGCGCAAAAATCACCCCAGACAATGAGATGGCCAATTCTCGGTTTTACTTTTGAAAATAGAATGTGACCCCTCCTTATACAATTAAATAGCCTTAACATGCTGCCCACGCCATAGCTAAGCGATGATGCGCAAAAATCACCCCAGACAATGAGATGGCCAATTCTCGGTTTTACTTTTGAAAATAGAATGTGACCCCTCCTTATACAATTAAATAGCCTTAACATGCTGCCCACGCCATAGCTAAGCGATGATGCGCAAAAATCACCCCAGACAATGAGATGGCCAATTCTCGGTTTTACTTTTGAAAATAGAATGTGACCCCTCCTTATACAATTAAATAGCCTTAACATGCTGCCCACGCCATAGCTAAGCGATGATGCGCAAAAATCACCCCAGACAATGAGATGGCCAATTCTCGGTTTTACTTTTGAAAATAGAATGTGACCCCTCCTTATACAATTAAATAGCCTTAACATGCTGCCCACGCCATAGCTAAGCGATGATGCGCAAAAATCACCCCAGACAATGAGATGGCCAATTCTCGGTTTTACTTTTGAAAATAGAATGTGACCCCTCCTTATACAATTAAATAGCCTTAACATGCTGCCCACGCCATAGCTAAGCGATGATGCGCAAAAATCACCCCAGACAATGAGATGGCCAATTCTCGGTTTTACTTTTGAAAATAGAATGTGACCCCTCCTTATACAATTAAATAGCCTTAACATGCTGCCCACGCCATAGCTAAGCGATGATGCGCAAAAATCACCCCAGACAATGAGATGGCCAATTCTCGGTTTTACTTTTGAAAATAGAATGTGACCCCTCCTTATACAATTAAATAGCCTTAACATGCTGCCCACGCCATAGCTAAGCGATGATGCGCAAAAATCACCCCAGACAATGAGATGGCCAATTCTCGGTTTTACTTTTGAAAATAGAATGTGACCCCTCCTTATACAATTAAATAGCCTTAACATGCTGCCCACGCCATAGCTAAGCGATGATGCGCAAAAATCACCCCAGACAATGAGATGGCCAATTCTCGGTTTTACTTTTGAAAATAGAATGTGACCCCTCCTTATACAATTAAATAGCCTTAACATGCTGCCCACGCCATAGCTAAGCGATGATGCGCAAAAATCACCCCAGACAATGAGATGGCCAATTCTCGGTTTTACTTTTGAAAATAGAATGTGACCCCTCCTTATACAATTAAATAGCCTTAACATGCTGCCCACGCCATAGCTAAGCGATGATGCGCAAAAATCACCCCAGACAATGAGATGGCCAATTCTCGGTTTTACTTTTGAAAATAGAATGTGACCCCTCCTTATACAATTAAATAGCCTTAACATGCTGCCCACGCCATAGCTAAGCGATGATGCGCAAAAATCACCCCAGACAATGAGATGGCCAATTCTCGGTTTTACTTTTGAAAATAGAATGTGACCCCTCCTTATACAATTAAATAGCCTTAACATGCTGCCCACGCCATAGCTAAGCGATGATGCGCAAAAATCACCCCAGACAATGAGATGGCCAATTCTCGGTTTTACTTTTGAAAATAGAATGTGACCCCTCCTTATACAATTAAATAGCCTTAACATGCTGCCCACGCCATAGCTAAGCGATGATGCGCAAAAATCACCCCAGACAATGAGATGGCCAATTCTCGGTTTTACTTTTGAAAATAGAATGTGACCCCTCCTTATACAATTAAATAGCCTTAACATGCTGCCCACGCCATAGCTAAGCGATGATGCGCAAAAATCACCCCAGACAATGAGATGGCCAATTCTCGGTTTTACTTTTGAAAATAGAATGTGACCCCTCCTTATACAATTAAATAGCCTTAACATGCTGCCCACGCCATAGCTAAGCGATGATGCGCAAAAATCACCCCAGACAATGAGATGGCCAATTCTCGGTTTTACTTTTGAAAATAGAATGTGACCCCTCCTTATACAATTAAATAGCCTTAACATGCTGCCCACGCCATAGCTAAGCGATGATGCGCAAAAATCACCCCAGACAATGAGATGGCCAATTCTCGGTTTTACTTTTGAAAATAGAATGTGACCCCTCCTTATACAATTAAATAGCCTTAACATGCTGCCCACGCCATAGCTAAGCGATGATGCGCAAAAATCACCCCAGACAATGAGATGGCCAATTCTCGGTTTTACTTTTGAAAATAGAATGTGACCCCTCCTTATACAATTAAATAGCCTTAACATGCTGCCCACGCCATAGCTAAGCGATGATGCGCAAAAATCACCCCAGACAATGAGATGGCCAATTCTCGGTTTTACTTTTGAAAATAGAATGTGACCCCTCCTTATACAATTAAATAGCCTTAACATGCTGCCCACGCCATAGCTAAGCGATGATGCGCAAAAATCACCCCAGACAATGAGATGGCCAATTCTCGGTTTTACTTTTGAAAATAGAATGTGACCCCTCCTTATACAATTAAATAGCCTTAACATGCTGCCCACGCCATAGCTAAGCGATGATGCGCAAAAATCACCCCAGACAATGAGATGGCCAATTCTCGGTTTTACTTTTGAAAATAGAATGTGACCCCTCCTTATACAATTAAATAGCCTTAACATGCTGCCCACGCCATAGCTAAGCGATGATGCGCAAAAATCACCCCAGACAATGAGATGGCCAATTCTCGGTTTTACTTTTGAAAATAGAATGTGACCCCTCCTTATACAATTAAATAGCCTTAACATGCTGCCCACGCCATAGCTAAGCGATGATGCGCAAAAATCACCCCAGACAATGAGATGGCCAATTCTCGGTTTTACTTTTGAAAATAGAATGTGACCCCTCCTTATACAATTAAATAGCCTTAACATGCTGCCCACGCCATAGCTAAGCGATGATGCGCAAAAATCACCCCAGACAATGAGATGGCCAATTCTCGGTTTTACTTTTGAAAATAGAATGTGACCCCTCCTTATACAATTAAATAGCCTTAACATGCTGCCCACGCCATAGCTAAGCGATGATGCGCAAAAATCACCCCAGACAATGAGATGGCCAATTCTCGGTTTTACTTTTGAAAATAGAATGTGACCCCTCCTTATACAATTAAATAGCCTTAACATGCTGCCCACGCCATAGCTAAGCGATGATGCGCAAAAATCACCCCAGACAATGAGATGGCCAATTCTCGGTTTTACTTTTGAAAATAGAATGTGACCCCTCCTTATACAATTAAATAGCCTTAACATGCTGCCCACGCCATAGCTAAGCGATGATGCGCAAAAATCACCCCAGACAATGAGATGGCCAATTCTCGGTTTTACTTTTGAAAATAGAATGTGACCCCTCCTTATACAATTAAATAGCCTTAACATGCTGCCCACGCCATAGCTAAGCGATGATGCGCAAAAATCACCCCAGACAATGAGATGGCCAATTCTCGGTTTTACTTTTGAAAATAGAATGTGACCCCTCCTTATACAATTAAATAGCCTTAACATGCTGCCCACGCCATAGCTAAGCGATGATGCGCAAAAATCACCCCAGACAATGAGATGGCCAATTCTCGGTTTTACTTTTGAAAATAGAATGTGACCCCTCCTTATACAATTAAATAGCCTTAACATGCTGCCCACGCCATAGCTAAGCGATGATGCGCAAAAATCACCCCAGACAATGAGATGGCCAATTCTCGGTTTTACTTTTGAAAATAGAATGTGACCCCTCCTTATACAATTAAATAGCCTTAACATGCTGCCCACGCCATAGCTAAGCGATGATGCGCAAAAATCACCCCAGACAATGAGATGGCCAATTCTCGGTTTTACTTTTGAAAATAGAATGTGACCCCTCCTTATACAATTAAATAGCCTTAACATGCTGCCCACGCCATAGCTAAGCGATGATGCGCAAAAATCACCCCAGACAATGAGATGGCCAATTCTCGGTTTTACTTTTGAAAATAGAATGTGACCCCTCCTTATACAATTAAATAGCCTTAACATGCTGCCCACGCCATAGCTAAGCGATGATGCGCAAAAATCACCCCAGACAATGAGATGGCCAATTCTCGGTTTTACTTTTGAAAATAGAATGTGACCCCTCCTTATACAATTAAATAGCCTTAACATGCTGCCCACGCCATAGCTAAGCGATGATGCGCAAAAATCACCCCAGACAATGAGATGGCCAATTCTCGGTTTTACTTTTGAAAATAGAATGTGACCCCTCCTTATACAATTAAATAGCCTTAACATGCTGCCCACGCCATAGCTAAGCGATGATGCGCAAAAATCACCCCAGACAATGAGATGGCCAATTCTCGGTTTTACTTTTGAAAATAGAATGTGACCCCTCCTTATACAATTAAATAGCCTTAACATGCTGCCCACGCCATAGCTAAGCGATGATGCGCAAAAATCACCCCAGACAATGAGATGGCCAATTCTCGGTTTTACTTTTGAAAATAGAATGTGACCCCTCCTTATACAATTAAATAGCCTTAACATGCTGCCCACGCCATAGCTAAGCGATGATGCGCAAAAATCACCCCAGACAATGAGATGGCCAATTCTCGGTTTTACTTTTGAAAATAGAATGTGACCCCTCCTTATACAATTAAATAGCCTTAACATGCTGCCCACGCCATAGCTAAGCGATGATGCGCAAAAATCACCCCAGACAATGAGATGGCCAATTCTCGGTTTTACTTTTGAAAATAGAATGTGACCCCTCCTTATACAATTAAATAGCCTTAACATGCTGCCCACGCCATAGCTAAGCGATGATGCGCAAAAATCACCCCAGACAATGAGATGGCCAATTCTCGGTTTTACTTTTGAAAATAGAATGTGACCCCTCCTTATACAATTAAATAGCCTTAACATGCTGCCCACGCCATAGCTAAGCGATGATGCGCAAAAATCACCCCAGACAATGAGATGGCCAATTCTCGGTTTTACTTTTGAAAATAGAATGTGACCCCTCCTTATACAATTAAATAGCCTTAACATGCTGCCCACGCCATAGCTAAGCGATGATGCGCAAAAATCACCCCAGACAATGAGATGGCCAATTCTCGGTTTTACTTTTGAAAATAGAATGTGACCCCTCCTTATACAATTAAATAGCCTTAACATGCTGCCCACGCCATAGCTAAGCGATGATGCGCAAAAATCACCCCAGACAATGAGATGGCCAATTCTCGGTTTTACTTTTGAAAATAGAATGTGACCCCTCCTTATACAATTAAATAGCCTTAACATGCTGCCCACGCCATAGCTAAGCGATGATGCGCAAAAATCACCCCAGACAATGAGATGGCCAATTCTCGGTTTTACTTTTGAAAATAGAATGTGACCCCTCCTTATACAATTAAATAGCCTTAACATGCTGCCCACGCCATAGCTAAGCGATGATGCGCAAAAATCACCCCAGACAATGAGATGGCCAATTCTCGGTTTTACTTTTGAAAATAGAATGTGACCCCTCCTTATACAATTAAATAGCCTTAACATGCTGCCCACGCCATAGCTAAGCGATGATGCGCAAAAATCACCCCAGACAATGAGATGGCCAATTCTCGGTTTTACTTTTGAAAATAGAATGTGACCCCTCCTTATACAATTAAATAGCCTTAACATGCTGCCCACGCCATAGCTAAGCGATGATGCGCAAAAATCACCCCAGACAATGAGATGGCCAATTCTCGGTTTTACTTTTGAAAATAGAATGTGACCCCTCCTTATACAATTAAATAGCCTTAACATGCTGCCCACGCCATAGCTAAGCGATGATGCGCAAAAATCACCCCAGACAATGAGATGGCCAATTCTCGGTTTTACTTTTGAAAATAGAATGTGACCCCTCCTTATACAATTAAATAGCCTTAACATGCTGCCCACGCCATAGCTAAGCGATGATGCGCAAAAATCACCCCAGACAATGAGATGGCCAATTCTCGGTTTTACTTTTGAAAATAGAATGTGACCCCTCCTTATACAATTAAATAGCCTTAACATGCTGCCCACGCCATAGCTAAGCGATGATGCGCAAAAATCACCCCAGACAATGAGATGGCCAATTCTCGGTTTTACTTTTGAAAATAGAATGTGACCCCTCCTTATACAATTAAATAGCCTTAACATGCTGCCCACGCCATAGCTAAGCGATGATGCGCAAAAATCACCCCAGACAATGAGATGGCCAATTCTCGGTTTTACTTTTGAAAATAGAATGTGACCCCTCCTTATACAATTAAATAGCCTTAACATGCTGCCCACGCCATAGCTAAGCGATGATGCGCAAAAATCACCCCAGACAATGAGATGGCCAATTCTCGGTTTTACTTTTGAAAATAGAATGTGACCCCTCCTTATACAATTAAATAGCCTTAACATGCTGCCCACGCCATAGCTAAGCGATGATGCGCAAAAATCACCCCAGACAATGAGATGGCCAATTCTCGGTTTTACTTTTGAAAATAGAATGTGACCCCTCCTTATACAATTAAATAGCCTTAACATGCTGCCCACGCCATAGCTAAGCGATGATGCGCAAAAATCACCCCAGACAATGAGATGGCCAATTCTCGGTTTTACTTTTGAAAATAGAATGTGACCCCTCCTTATACAATTAAATAGCCTTAACATGCTGCCCACGCCATAGCTAAGCGATGATGCGCAAAAATCACCCCAGACAATGAGATGGCCAATTCTCGGTTTTACTTTTGAAAATAGAATGTGACCCCTCCTTATACAATTAAATAGCCTTAACATGCTGCCCACGCCATAGCTAAGCGATGATGCGCAAAAATCACCCCAGACAATGAGATGGCCAATTCTCGGTTTTACTTTTGAAAATAGAATGTGACCCCTCCTTATACAATTAAATAGCCTTAACATGCTGCCCACGCCATAGCTAAGCGATGATGCGCAAAAATCACCCCAGACAATGAGATGGCCAATTCTCGGTTTTACTTTTGAAAATAGAATGTGACCCCTCCTTATACAATTAAATAGCCTTAACATGCTGCCCACGCCATAGCTAAGCGATGATGCGCAAAAATCACCCCAGACAATGAGATGGCCAATTCTCGGTTTTACTTTTGAAAATAGAATGTGACCCCTCCTTATACAATTAAATAGCCTTAACATGCTGCCCACGCCATAGCTAAGCGATGATGCGCAAAAATCACCCCAGACAATGAGATGGCCAATTCTCGGTTTTACTTTTGAAAATAGAATGTGACCCCTCCTTATACAATTAAATAGCCTTAACATGCTGCCCACGCCATAGCTAAGCGATGATGCGCAAAAATCACCCCAGACAATGAGATGGCCAATTCTCGGTTTTACTTTTGAAAATAGAATGTGACCCCTCCTTATACAATTAAATAGCCTTAACATGCTGCCCACGCCATAGCTAAGCGATGATGCGCAAAAATCACCCCAGACAATGAGATGGCCAATTCTCGGTTTTACTTTTGAAAATAGAATGTGACCCCTCCTTATACAATTAAATAGCCTTAACATGCTGCCCACGCCATAGCTAAGCGATGATGCGCAAAAATCACCCCAGACAATGAGATGGCCAATTCTCGGTTTTACTTTTGAAAATAGAATGTGACCCCTCCTTATACAATTAAATAGCCTTAACATGCTGCCCACGCCATAGCTAAGCGATGATGCGCAAAAATCACCCCAGACAATGAGATGGCCAATTCTCGGTTTTACTTTTGAAAATAGAATGTGACCCCTCCTTATACAATTAAATAGCCTTAACATGCTGCCCACGCCATAGCTAAGCGATGATGCGCAAAAATCACCCCAGACAATGAGATGGCCAATTCTCGGTTTTACTTTTGAAAATAGAATGTGACCCCTCCTTATACAATTAAATAGCCTTAACATGCTGCCCACGCCATAGCTAAGCGATGATGCGCAAAAATCACCCCAGACAATGAGATGGCCAATTCTCGGTTTTACTTTTGAAAATAGAATGTGACCCCTCCTTATACAATTAAATAGCCTTAACATGCTGCCCACGCCATAGCTAAGCGATGATGCGCAAAAATCACCCCAGACAATGAGATGGCCAATTCTCGGTTTTACTTTTGAAAATAGAATGTGACCCCTCCTTATACAATTAAATAGCCTTAACATGCTGCCCACGCCATAGCTAAGCGATGATGCGCAAAAATCACCCCAGACAATGAGATGGCCAATTCTCGGTTTTACTTTTGAAAATAGAATGTGACCCCTCCTTATACAATTAAATAGCCTTAACATGCTGCCCACGCCATAGCTAAGCGATGATGCGCAAAAATCACCCCAGACAATGAGATGGCCAATTCTCGGTTTTACTTTTGAAAATAGAATGTGACCCCTCCTTATACAATTAAATAGCCTTAACATGCTGCCCACGCCATAGCTAAGCGATGATGCGCAAAAATCACCCCAGACAATGAGATGGCCAATTCTCGGTTTTACTTTTGAAAATAGAATGTGACCCCTCCTTATACAATTAAATAGCCTTAACATGCTGCCCACGCCATAGCTAAGCGATGATGCGCAAAAATCACCCCAGACAATGAGATGGCCAATTCTCGGTTTTACTTTTGAAAATAGAATGTGACCCCTCCTTATACAATTAAATAGCCTTAACATGCTGCCCACGCCATAGCTAAGCGATGATGCGCAAAAATCACCCCAGACAATGAGATGGCCAATTCTCGGTTTTACTTTTGAAAATAGAATGTGACCCCTCCTTATACAATTAAATAGCCTTAACATGCTGCCCACGCCATAGCTAAGCGATGATGCGCAAAAATCACCCCAAACAATGAGATGGCCAATTCTCGGTTTTACTTTTGAAAATAGAATGTGACCCCTCCTTATACAATTAAATAGCCTTAACATGCTGCCCACGCCATAGCTAAGCGATGATGCGCAAAAATCACCCCAGACAATGAGATGGCCAATTCTCGGTTTTACTTTTGAAAATAGAATGTGACCCCTCCTTATACAATTAAATAGCCTTAACATGCTGCCCACGCCATAGCTAAGCGATGATGCGCAAAAATCACCCCAGACAATGAGATGGCCAATTCTCGGTTTTACTTTTGAAAATAGAATGTGACCCCTCCTTATACAATTAAATAGCCTTAACATGCTGCCCACGCCATAGCTAAGCGATGATGCGCAAAAATCACCCCAGACAATGAGATGGCCAATTCTCGGTTTTACTTTTGAAAATAGAATGTGACCCCTCCTTATACAATTAAATAGCCTTAACATGCTGCCCACGCCATAGCTAAGCGATGATGCGCAAAAATCACCCCAGACAATGAGATGGCCAATTCTCGGTTTTACTTTTGAAAATAGAATGTGACCCCTCCTTATACAATTAAATAGCCTTAACATGCTGCCCACGCCATAGCTAAGCGATGATGCGCAAAAATCACCCCAGACAATGAGATGGCCAATTCTCGGTTTTACTTTTGAAAATAGAATGTGACCCCTCCTTATACAATTAAATAGCCTTAACATGCTGCCCACGCCATAGCTAAGCGATGATGCGCAAAAATCACCCCAGACAATGAGATGGCCAATTCTCGGTTTTACTTTTGAAAATAGAATGTGACCCCTCCTTATACAATTAAATAGCCTTAACATGCTGCCCACGCCATAGCTAAGCGATGATGCGCAAAAATCACCCCAGACAATGAGATGGCCAATTCTCGGTTTTACTTTTGAAAATAGAATGTGACCCCTCCTTATACAATTAAATAGCCTTAACATGCTGCCCACGCCATAGCTAAGCGATGATGCGCAAAAATCACCCCAGACAATGAGATGGCCAATTCTCGGTTTTACTTTTGAAAATAGAATGTGACCCCTCCTTATACAATTAAATAGCCTTAACATGCTGCCCACGCCATAGCTAAGCGATGATGCGCAAAAATCACCCCAGACAATGAGATGGCCAATTCTCGGTTTTACTTTTGAAAATAGAATGTGACCCCTCCTTATACAATTAAATAGCCTTAACATGCTGCCCACGCCATAGCTAAGCGATGATGCGCAAAAATCACCCCAGACAATGAGATGGCCAATTCTCGGTTTTACTTTTGAAAATAGAATGTGACCCCTCCTTATACAATTAAATAGCCTTAACATGCTGCCCACGCCATAGCTAAGCGATGATGCGCAAAAATCACCCCAGACAATGAGATGGCCAATTCTCGGTTTTACTTTTGAAAATAGAATGTGACCCCTCCTTATACAATTAAATAGCCTTAACATGCTGCCCACGCCATAGCTAAGCGATGATGCGCAAAAATCACCCCAGACAATGAGATGGCCAATTCTCGGTTTTACTTTTGAAAATAGAATGTGACCCCTCCTTATACAATTAAATAGCCTTAACATGCTGCCCACGCCATAGCTAAGCGATGATGCGCAAAAATCACCCCAGACAATGAGATGGCCAATTCTCGGTTTTACTTTTGAAAATAGAATGTGACCCCTCCTTATACAATTAAATAGCCTTAACATGCTGCCCACGCCATAGCTAAGCGATGATGCGCAAAAATCACCCCAGACAATGAGATGGCCAATTCTCGGTTTTACTTTTGAAAATAGAATGTGACCCCTCCTTATACAATTAAATAGCCTTAACATGCTGCCCACGCCATAGCTAAGCGATGATGCGCAAAAATCACCCCAGACAATGAGATGGCCAATTCTCGGTTTTACTTTTGAAAATAGAATGTGACCCCTCCTTATACAATTAAATAGCCTTAACATGCTGCCCACGCCATAGCTAAGCGATGATGCGCAAAAATCACCCCAGACAATGAGATGGCCAATTCTCGGTTTTACTTTTGAAAATAGAATGTGACCCCTCCTTATACAATTAAATAGCCTTAACATGCTGCCCACGCCATAGCTAAGCGATGATGCGCAAAAATCACCCCAGACAATGAGATGGCCAATTCTCGGTTTTACTTTTGAAAATAGAATGTGACCCCTCCTTATACAATTAAATAGCCTTAACATGCTGCCCACGCCATAGCTAAGCGATGATGCGCAAAAATCACCCCAGACAATGAGATGGCCAATTCTCGGTTTTACTTTTGAAAATAGAATGTGACCCCTCCTTATACAATTAAATAGCCTTAACATGCTGCCCACGCCATAGCTAAGCGATGATGCGCAAAAATCACCCCAAACAATGAGATGGCCAATTCTCGGTTTTACTTTTGAAAATAGAATGTGACCCCTCCTTATACAATTAAATAGCCTTAACATGCTGCCCACGCCATAGCTAAGCGATGATGCGCAAAAATCACCCCAGACAATGAGATGGCCAATTCTCGGTTTTACTTTTGAAAATAGAATGTGACCCCTCCTTATACAATTAAATAGCCTTAACATGCTGCCCACGCCATAGCTAAGCGATGATGCGCAAAAATCACCCCAGACAATGAGATGGCCAATTCTCGGTTTTACTTTTGAAAATAGAATGTGACCCCTCCTTATACAATTAAATAGCCTTAACATGCTGCCCACGCCATAGCTAAGCGATGATGCGCAAAAATCACCCCAGACAATGAGATGGCCAATTCTCGGTTTTACTTTTGAAAATAGAATGTGACCCCTCCTTATACAATTAAATAGCCTTAACATGCTGCCCACGCCATAGCTAAGCGATGATGCGCAAAAATCACCCCAGACAATGAGATGGCCAATTCTCGGTTTTACTTTTGAAAATAGAATGTGACCCCTCCTTATACAATTAAATAGCCTTAACATGCTGCCCACGCCATAGCTAAGCGATGATGCGCAAAAATCACCCCAGACAATGAGATGGCCAATTCTCGGTTTTACTTTTGAAAATAGAATGTGACCCCTCCTTATACAATTAAATAGCCTTAACATGCTGCCCACGCCATAGCTAAGCGATGATGCGCAAAAATCACCCCAGACAATGAGATGGCCAATTCTCGGTTTTACTTTTGAAAATAGAATGTGACCCCTCCTTATACAATTAAATAGCCTTAACATGCTGCCCACGCCATAGCTAAGCGATGATGCGCAAAAATCACCCCAAACAATGAGATGGCCAATTCTCGGTTTTACTTTTGAAAATAGAATGTGACCCCTCCTTATACAATTAAATAGCCTTAACATGCTGCCCACGCCATAGCTAAGCGATGATGCGCAAAAATCACCCCAGACAATGAGATGGCCAATTCTCGGTTTTACTTTTGAAAATAGAATGTGACCCCTCCTTATACAATTAAATAGCCTTAACATGCTGCCCACGCCATAGCTAAGCGATGATGCGCAAAAATCACCCCAGACAATGAGATGGCCAATTCTCGGTTTTACTTTTGAAAATAGAATGTGACCCCTCCTTATACAATTAAATAGCCTTAACATGCTGCCCACGCCATAGCTAAGCGATGATGCGCAAAAATCACCCCAGACAATGAGATGGCCAATTCTCGGTTTTACTTTTGAAAATAGAATGTGACCCCTCCTTATACAATTAAATAGCCTTAACATGCTGCCCACGCCATAGCTAAGCGATGATGCGCAAAAATCACCCCAGACAATGAGATGGCCAATTCTCGGTTTTACTTTTGAAAATAGAATGTGACCCCTCCTTATACAATTAAATAGCCTTAACATGCTGCCCACGCCATAGCTAAGCGATGATGCGCAAAAATCACCCCAGACAATGAGATGGCCAATTCTCGGTTTTACTTTTGAAAATAGAATGTGACCCCTCCTTATACAATTAAATAGCCTTAACATGCTGCCCACGCCATAGCTAAGCGATGATGCGCAAAAATCACCCCAGACAATGAGATGGCCAATTCTCGGTTTTACTTTTGAAAATAGAATGTGACCCCTCCTTATACAATTAAATAGCCTTAACATGCTGCCCACGCCATAGCTAAGCGATGATGCGCAAAAATCACCCCAGACAATGAGATGGCCAATTCTCGGTTTTACTTTTGAAAATAGAATGTGACCCCTCCTTATACAATTAAATAGCCTTAACATGCTGCCCACGCCATAGCTAAGCGATGATGCGCAAAAATCACCCCAGACAATGAGATGGCCAATTCTCGGTTTTACTTTTGAAAATAGAATGTGACCCCTCCTTATACAATTAAATAGCCTTAACATGCTGCCCACGCCATAGCTAAGCGATGATGCGCAAAAATCACCCCAGACAATGAGATGGCCAATTCTCGGTTTTACTTTTGAAAATAGAATGTGACCCCTCCTTATACAATTAAATAGCCTTAACATGCTGCCCACGCCATAGCTAAGCGATGATGCGCAAAAATCACCCCAAACAATGAGATGGCCAATTCTCGGTTTTACTTTTGAAAATAGAATGTGACCCCTCCTTATACAATTAAATAGCCTTAACATGCTGCCCACGCCATAGCTAAGCGATGATGCGCAAAAATCACCCCAAACAATGAGATGGCCAATTCTCGGTTTTACTTTTGAAAATAGAATGTGACCCCTCCTTATACAATTAAATAGCCTTAACATGCTGCCCACGCCATAGCTAAGCGATGATGCGCAAAAATCACCCCAGACAATGAGATGGCCAATTCTCGGTTTTACTTTTGAAAATAGAATGTGACCCCTCCTTATACAATTAAATAGCCTTAACATGCTGCCCACGCCATAGCTAAGCGATGATGCGCAAAAATCACCCCAGACAATGAGATGGCCAATTCTCGGTTTTACTTTTGAAAATAGAATGTGACCCCTCCTTATACAATTAAATAGCCTTAACATGCTGCCCACGCCATAGCTAAGCGATGATGCGCAAAAATCACCCCAGACAATGAGATGGCCAATTCTCGGTTTTACTTTTGAAAATAGAATGTGACCCCTCCTTATACAATTAAATAGCCTTAACATGCTGCCCACGCCATAGCTAAGCGATGATGCGCAAAAATCACCCCAGACAATGAGATGGCCAATTCTCGGTTTTACTTTTGAAAATAGAATGTGACCCCTCCTTATACAATTAAATAGCCTTAACATGCTGCCCACGCCATAGCTAAGCGATGATGCGCAAAAATCACCCCAGACAATGAGATGGCCAATTCTCGGTTTTACTTTTGAAAATAGAATGTGACCCCTCCTTATACAATTAAATAGCCTTAACATGCTGCCCACGCCATAGCTAAGCGATGATGCGCAAAAATCACCCCAGACAATGAGATGGCCAATTCTCGGTTTTACTTTTGAAAATAGAATGTGACCCCTCCTTATACAATTAAATAGCCTTAACATGCTGCCCACGCCATAGCTAAGCGATGATGCGCAAAAATCACCCCAGACAATGAGATGGCCAATTCTCGGTTTTACTTTTGAAAATAGAATGTGACCCCTCCTTATACAATTAAATAGCCTTAACATGCTGCCCACGCCATAGCTAAGCGATGATGCGCAAAAATCACCCCAGACAATGAGATGGCCAATTCTCGGTTTTACTTTTGAAAATAGAATGTGACCCCTCCTTATACAATTAAATAGCCTTAACATGCTGCCCACGCCATAGCTAAGCGATGATGCGCAAAAATCACCCCAGACAATGAGATGGCCAATTCTCGGTTTTACTTTTGAAAATAGAATGTGACCCCTCCTTATACAATTAAATAGCCTTAACATGCTGCCCACGCCATAGCTAAGCGATGATGCGCAAAAATCACCCCAGACAATGAGATGGCCAATTCTCGGTTTTACTTTTGAAAATAGAATGTGACCCCTCCTTATACAATTAAATAGCCTTAACATGCTGCCCACGCCATAGCTAAGCGATGATGCGCAAAAATCACCCCAGACAATGAGATGGCCAATTCTCGGTTTTACTTTTGAAAATAGAATGTGACCCCTCCTTATACAATTAAATAGCCTTAACATGCTGCCCACGCCATAGCTAAGCGATGATGCGCAAAAATCACCCCAGACAATGAGATGGCCAATTCTCGGTTTTACTATATAAAGAAACAGCGAGGCACAGTCAGATCTTTGGGATCAGACTTTATTGCCTTAACAACAGCATCAAAGACCTTCTGCTGGTCGCTATTGAGTGGCGGAGTATTTGGCTTTGGCCGAGGATTTGGTTGCCCAGCAGGCAAATTCAAATCGTCATCGCCAAAGAAAAATTCATCAATTGCCGCATCGGTATTTTTGGCAATGGAATTTGGCGGGTCCGGCAAGCCAAAGTGCACACAGCTGAAGCCAAAGTTGTGCAGCCGCCAATCAATGTCGGCTAAAGCTCTTAGCTCTGCGACTTGGCGTTGTGCCAGAGTTATAATGCCTTTTGGGTTGTACATTTGGTCTTTGTACTTATTCCATAATTCAATGACATTACTCGGCTTCCCATAGACCAGGATGCTTACGAAGAGCCATCTCATTTGGTCAGGCCATCGCGACAGCGCTGCCTCAGCGAGTGTTTTGTCCCAGATTTGGTCGTCCTCAAGGAGACCGTGCATTATTGCAGCCTCAGTGAACGAGGTGAAAAGTTGACCATTGACCATTTTTAAATGATCAGGATCTCCGGGAAAGTGGCGCATAAGTGAATACAGTGCAAACCTTTCCGGGTCCGACGGTGGGACAGGGATAACTCTGCCAATTGGTGGTCTCTTGGAAAGGATATATTTCCTTTTGATCCATTTGTCCTTTGCCCATCGGAAATGCTCCGGGACTTTCTCGAAGAGCATGTCCTTTAATTTAAAATCATGCCTCCATTCATTTTGCCATTGTTTCCAATAGGCCGAACATGGCGTTTCAGGCAATTCGCCTTGCTGGGTTTGTTGTGCTTTACTCGCCAGCTGGAAAGCCCTATACACAATGGGCTGTTGATTTGGCAAATGAATGCTCAATTTAACAACCTGGTGCGAAAGACGGGCAAATGGCATTGAGTGAACAATGCCATATGCTTCCGTAGCACCGCGGAAGTTCATTTGGCATATTGAGCCGGCTCATCGACACCGATTTTTGTGCCGGACTCTTCCTTGCACTCAACATAACAATGCCCAGGCCCTTTGAAAGGGTACTTTAGTGCATATTTAATGTTAGCTTTGTTACCGTATGCAAAAAGTACATTGTGATGTACTCGGTAGCGTAGCAAAATATAAGGGTTGTATGGCACGACATGGGATTTGTCGTATAGTAAGCCGTTAACCTCAATAGTTGCACCACCATCAGATGGGCTAGGCCGGTAATATAACGCAGGCCTATCCGGTCGCAAAACTGTGCATTTTGAATACGGGGCTGGGAAGCCCTTTTTGCAACGACCATTAATTTGGTCACGTGGACCACACCAGGTATCACTGCACCTGTGCAATTGCAAATGTATCCATTCGCGATGCATCTGCGCCATGGGCGTATCATCAATTTTGTTTGGTAATGATGGAATATGCGCCCATATATATTCTTTAATGACGTCTGGGTTTGCTTCCAGGTCTGTTTGCAAAGAAAGCGCGTCTCTTCATCTAGAATGTGACCCCTCCTTATACAATTAAATAGCCTTAACATGCTGCCCATGCCATAGCTAAGCGATGATGCGCAAAAATCACCCCAAACAATGAGGTGGCCAATTCTCGGTTTTACTTTTGAAAATAGAATGTGACCCCTCCTTATACAATTAAATAGCCTTAACATGCTGCCCACGCCATAGCTAAGCGATGATGAGCAAAAATCACCCCAGACAATGAGATGGCCAATTCTTGGTTTTACTTTTGAAAATATGATATGACCCCTCCTTATACAATTAAATAGCCTTAACATGCTGCCCACGCCATAGCTAAGCGATGATGCGCAAAAATAACCCCAGACAATGAGATGGCCAATTCTCGGTTTTACTTTTGAAAATAGAATGTGACCCCTCCTTATACAATTAAATAGCCTTAACATGCTGCCCATGCCATAGCTAAGCGATGATGCGCAAAAATCACCCCAAACAATGAGATGGCCAATTCTCGGTTTTACTTTTGAAAATAGAATGTGACCCCTCCTTATACAATTAAATAGCCTTAACATGCGATGTACAGACCTAGGTAGCGAAGCTCAATAAGCGCGAAGCGCTTTGAATACAGTAACACGCATGCACGTAGGCGCTAGTTATATACGGAAAAAATTATGCAATTTATTTGGTTATTCTATTACTACAAAAAAAAAAGTTAGGTCCGATTTTTGAAACTTTTCGAATTTTCAGAAATGAAATTTTCTTAATTTATTTGAATAGAAAAATTGATAATTTTTAGCTTTATTTAAGATTTGCTTGGATTGTTTTTCTAACTTTTTTTTTTAAAAAAAGTTATGGCCTAAAAACTGCTTTTGGGTTTTCGGACCATAGGGGGTACCCTATTGAAAATTTTTTGAAAAATTTTTTACTCAAAAATTTATTTAATACCACTTTTCTAGGCCTATTTGTGACTCTGATCACGAATACGTAATTAGTTTTTTGTTTTGACATCGTTAAGGTCTCTGAATCCCGACGTATCTACGGATTCTGCGGGGTGGAGGCAGGGGCTGGGTGGTAGGGAGGGAGGGGGCGGGGGTGTTTTTACTCCAAAAATGAGTCGTGCCACGACTCATTTTTCATCTCCGTCCCTTCTCAGTGTAATCCACTATAAAGAAAAATGAGTCGTTGCACGACTCATTTTTGTTTAAAAAAATGAGTCGTGGCACGACTAATTTTCTATTCGCTCCCCCCAAGTGGAATGCACTATAAAAGCGGTATTTTTTGCTCAGTATCCACCATTAGGTCATTTGTGTGTTTTGGTTAAAAAAAAGAGAATAACATGTTCTCAAAAAATGAGTCGTGCCACGCCTCATTTTTGTTTAAAAAAATGAGTCGTGGCACGACTCATTTTTTTGTTAAAAATGAGTTGTGGCACGACTCATTTTCCATTCATTCCCCCCGACTGAAATCCACTATAAAAGGGGTAATTTTTGCTCATTATCCATCATTAGGTCATTTGTGTGTTTTTGTTAAAAAAAGAGAATAACATGTTCTCAAAAAATGAGTCGTGCCACGACTCATTTTCTATTCGCTCCCCCTAGTCGTGCCACGACTCATTTTTTTGTAAAATGAGTCGTTGCTGAGTCGTGCCACGACTCATTTTTTGTAAAATGAGTCGTGGCACGACCCATTTTTGTGAAAAATGGGTCGTGGCACGTGCCATTTATTCTCAAACATTAAGATATAAATTATTATTCAACGCAATAATTTGCATTCCATCAAATACCAACCGACGGAAATGGAAATATCGAGTGTGAGTATTAAAAATTCTTCTCGGATCGTTTTTTACGAAGGTATTTAGAAGCAAGTCACTTCTCCATCAGTTGTGTCAAAGGATCCGTCTTCTGATGCAACAGACATACCATCCGATGGCCAAAAGTCTGTTCGTTCTCGAAGCGGTAGTCCAGTCAAAGGAAAAGACCACAAAATCTTCATTGGCGGGTTTGATCTCCGATACGATTTAACTGCCTAATATAGCGTGTTTAGTTTATCACCTGACACCACTGATGATTCATTGAATGCTTATTTCTCCAAGTTTGGTAAGGTGGCGAATTGTAAGGTTGTGCGGCATGTTAAAACCAAACAGTCACGCGCTTTTGGTTTTATGACCTTTGAGTTAACGAACCAGGTTTTGTTGTCGCGAAAAAATAAAGCTATCATACCGGAACCTAGCTGTTAAGGAATTCAATAATACTTATAATCAATTAAGGAAAATGTTCAAATTCGTGCAAACGTCAAGTATGACAACAACAAAAGAGGAAATGAGAAGTACGTGAAAACAAAAAGTGTTAATGATATGCGTGAGAAAAAACCGAAGAGAGAGGAAAAAGAACGTAAAAATTATGTTTTTAATATCAATTGCAGTTAGAAATTTGTGATTTTAAAAGTTGATTTGACGAATTGTTTACCGTTCACTGATACCGATTGTTGTTTTTTTGAAAAAATTTCGTGCATTACTGAATAAATATGTGTTATTTTTTTGTTTTTCTATATCAGCTGTAAATACTGTCATCCTTTTGGTTCATTTACATCTTCAAATGAATTTTTTATATCCGCCCCTTCCCAGTATAATCCACTATAAAAGGAGCAACTTTTGCTCAGTCTAGGCCATTAAGTTATTTGTCCACGACCCATTTTTTAAAAATAAATTTTGGCGCGACCCATTTTCTATTCCGCCCCTTTTCAGTGTAATCAACTATAAAAGTGGCAACTTTTGCTCAGTCTACATTATTAAGTCATTTGTCTGTTTTGCTCCAAAAATGAGTCGTGCCACGACCCATTTTCAATCTCCGCCCCTTCTCAGTGTAAGCCACTATAAAAGGAGCAACTTTTGCTCACTTTAACTTGAATTCTAATCATGATTGTATCATTGGAACACTCCATCTCTACTCATTGGAATCTGTCCTTGATCATTGGAACACTCTCTCAGTTCCTAATCATTGGAACACTCTCATTTCAGTCCCTACAACGACTCATTTTTCTTTATAGTGGATTACACTGAGAAGGGACGGAGATGAAATGAGTCGTGGCACGACTCATTTTTGGAGTAAAAACACCCCCGCCCCCTCCCTCCCTACCACCCAGCCCCTGCCTCCACCCCCCAGAATCCGTAGATACGTCGGGATTCAGAGACCTTAACGATGTCAAAACAAAAAACTAATTACGTATTCGTGATCAGAGTCACAAATAGGCCTAGAAAAGTGGTATTAAATAAATTTTTGAGTAAAAAATTTTTCAAAAAATTTTCAATAGGGTACTCCCTATGGTCCGAAAACCCAAAAGCAGTTTTTAGGCCATAACTTTTTTTAAAAAAAAAGTTAGAAAAACAATCCAAGCAAATCTTAAATAAAGCTAAAAATTATCAATTTTTCTATGCAAATAAATTAAGAAAATTTCATTTCTGAAAATAGTTATGAATTTTTTTCTGAAAATTCGAAAAGTTTCAGAAAATCGGACCTAACTTTTTCTGTACAACGACGGGTTGAAAGTGTTCCAAGGTTCGGACCAACGGGTAGGGACTGAAATGAGAGTGTTCCAATAGGGACTGAGAGTGTTCCAATGATTAGGGACTGGTAGTGTTCCAATGATTATGAGAGTGTTTAATAAAAATTATATTAAAAAAATAAAACAAAATTCTGAAAAAAGTTATGAATTTTTTTCTTAAAATTCGAAAATTTGCAGAAATCCGGACCTAACTTTTTTATTTTTCATAAACGAAATCCCTAATAAATTGCATAAAATCCCCCATATTTTTCTGTATTTTAAGCACTTTATTTTATGTTATTTCGTCCACAACCAATTAAGTTATGATTTTTTTAATATATCCCCAAATTTCCGAGGCCAAAAAAATGGTCGATTTTCAAGAATTTTTAAATAACTCAAATACTCCTGAAACGCAAAACTAAGTTGATATTCGTGATCAGCGCATAAAATAGGCCCAGAAAAATTTTTTTGAAAATTTTTTGACCCGTTATAAGGTATGTGAAATTTTCTTAGGGAGCCTAGCTCGAAAATTTCTGAAAATTTTGATTTTTCTTTTTCTTCCATTCAAATCAACACAATTTTCTACCCCCCTATAAGTTTTTTTTCAGAATTTTTTGACCAGTATGCAGAACCTTTTCAAAAACACCCACAAAATTAGAACAGCGAGAGAGAAGGTGATAGAGCGTGTAAGGGCCGGAGGTCAGAGAGGCTAGAGTGAGACGAGAGATTTTCGAGAAAGGGAACTTCAAATATTCATAATTTAAAATTTTCAACGAAAACCTCCTACATTTTATATATCATTCGATAGAGAATTAAAGGTTCTATTTTATAGAAAAAATTCCACCCCAATGTATGCAAACATTAAAAAGTTATTAGCAGAAAACTATGAAAAAACCCCATTTTCCCCTTAAAAATGCCCATTTTCGACATTTTGTCCAATTTTTCGACCTTTTATCGTGGTATAGTGTCGACATACTATATATCATTCGATAGCACGTTTAATGCTCTACAAATATGGGCAAAAAAACTACCACTCCAATAACAACCTGGGGAGCTACAGCCCCGGGACTGAAGTGTCCCGCCTATCTTAAATTTTTTTGAAAAAAAATAATTTTCCAAAATTAATTTTAAACGATAGCCCATCAAAAACGGATGCTTGGAGGTGGTCTCCGTTTATTTTTAAAAAATCGTTAAAAATTCATTTAGGCCAAAAACCGACAAACCTGTAACCCTTTCTAGCTCGAAAATTTTTGAAAATTTTTGAAATTTTCTTTTTTCATAAATTAGTACTTATAAATGCCCTAATTTGAGCTAACAACCTCAACCCGGTCAGAGCAAACCCTAAAGAGTTATAGCCGATAAACTCAACGGGTCGGAAAAAAAAATTTCTCTCCTATTTTCTGCAGGCCAGGGGGTTGCTCAAATCGAAAAACTGAAAATTGCAAACTTGTAGAGGACCCCTTGGAGAGGTGCCCTCCAAGCAAGAGTTTTTTGATCCGGGCCCAAAGAAAAATTTTCGTAACACTGGTACTGCCTAAGTGACCCGCAACTCATATATAATCCATTTAAACAATTCATAAAATATTCCTTTGCTTTTTATTTTGCTTGTTATAAACGTGGGCAGAAATTTGAAGGCAAAGTCAAAAACAAATGGGGTGGAAATAAACAGCAGCACTCTTTTCCTCTCAAATGCCAAAAGACAAATCCGCAAAATTTTTGGCAAATTCAGTTAACTTTGATAGGGTTTCTCCTTTGATTGACGAACTGACTTTGCGCCTGGCGCACTCAAAGTCTTCCGCAGTGACCGAACGCAATTGCTCCACTTTCAAATTGTCCAGACACTGATTTTCCTCACGCGCACTGTGCACCGGACAAAGCGCTGCGGCACGACAAAGTGCCTTCAAGTCTGAGTACGAGTAATTTTCTCTATTCTCACCAATTTTCCTGAAATTATGAAATTTTACAAATTTATAGTTGAATCCAAGTCCTTACACCAATACCTTTTCCGGTCGAGGCGAAAAGAGTGCTTTTGGGACTCGTTTAGTTTTTTTGGGGGTAGTGGTTTTTTTAATTTTTTGTTTGAAACCAAAATTTGAGCCATTTTGAAATAAATACGCTATAAAAAATTAAGACAACAAAAAAAGTGTAATTCATTCTTGAACTCTCCCCGTTTTTTTTAAGGTTGATGTAATAAGTGGATTATTAAATGTAATTGATTTTTTTTCTGAGGTGGTAGGGGTTTTTTATGGTCAGTGTTCTGAAATCTGCGGGAGGAACTTGCCCCAATTCCTCTTTGCTGAGCTCCAACTTCGTGTTATAACGTTCAAATGTTTTGATGATCATCTTAGCGCGTGCATTTGCGTTGGGCAAATCGACAAAAATGCGTTGAGAAAATCGTCTCAAAATGCCTTCGTCTAAATCCTGTGGTCGGTTTGTTGCCGCCAACACCAACACGCGATCCTCCGAATTCGATTCCGAAGAACAGCCGTCAATTTGGACCAAAAATCCCGTTTTTATTCTTCCCGTCGCCTCTTCAGAGAGAGTGCTCTTCCGTTCGCTTAACAGTGAGTCAACCTCATCTGTGAAAAGGATGAAAAAAGCTAAATCGAAATTTAAATTGGAAAAATTTGTTTTCAGGATTAGGGTTGGCCGGAACCGGGATTTTTGACAAAAAAGTGACCAGGAAAAGCCGGAACTAGAGAACCCGGGACCGGGATACGGGACTAGAATTTTTCAAAATTAAAAAAGATATATGTTGCTCAAAAAAAAGACAAATTGTGTGGATTGTAGATATTAGAAATGCTAACCGAAGGGAACCGGCGGTGCCGATAGGTGCCGCCGGGGATTAAAAAATTTGGGTGTGATTTAATAACAGATTTTGAAAAAAAAATTGGGCAATTTTTGGGAATTTTTGAGCTAAATTTTGAGAAAATTTAAGCTAAAAGGTGTCCCTACCCAATGAATTGACTAAGAGTAATTCCTAGAATTTAATTACTAATATGATTTGTTGGTTTGACATTTGCCTACAATGGTGAATTAAAATGGCAAATTTCATTTTTAAAAAAAGTTGAACTACGAATAGTATTTTAATTTACCAAAATAGATGTAATAGACATTCCGTGTAATCAAATGTTTGGTTCTAATAGTTCAAAATGTTTTATAATATTTTTCGGCTTATCCCTTGCTAAAATACCAATAAAAATGATGGACGGCTGAGCATTTCTAGCCATTTGGAAAAGTGATTTAACCAGACGTTCCGATTCGCCAAACCATTTGGAAACAATTGATGAAGCTGAAATGCTGAAAAAGGTCGCCTTGCATTCATTTGCCACGGCTTTTGCCTAAAGAAAATTAATGGGACTATTACGGTACAAACAAACAGATATTTTAATCGGAGTTGGCACCGTAAAACTTAAGGTCAACCCACTAAATTTTTGGGTTTTCGAAATCCTTACAGACAATTCTTTGAGCAGAATCCCTTTATAATTTGGTGCTGACTCGTTTCTTAAAAACTACCAATTTTACTGAATTTTCAGCTAAGTATAGTCATAACAATTCGCAGAAGCAATCAAATTAAGCAATCTTGGTATCTTACATAGCACTTGTTTGGCTTTATCAGATACTAAAATTATAAAAAAATTACTTTATCCCTTTCAAGAGTTATGGCTATGGCTCCAATTTTTTAAAAACCTAAATAAATTTTGAAATTTGGCAAGCTCGTAGAGCTCGCTATTCAAGGGCTATCTTACAATACCAAGATTGTTTATTTTGGTTGGTTCTGAGAAAAGTTATGACGAAATCTAGTTGAAAATTTGGTAAAATTGGCAGTTTTAAGAAACGCACCAGCACCTTATAAGACCAATATTAATAAATGTTATTAAAACCGTATCTGCGCCATTGCCACCGTAGCTAGAATAACTTTTTGATTCTCATTTAAAATTGTCCACAAATTTTCAAAAAAAAAATCTCTGTAGGCTTAGATTACCTGGGGCCTATTCAAATTAAGATCGTATCAACGATGCGATGATACGATGCGATGGCACATCACAGCCCCTGGTAGGGGTTCAAACATTGAAAATATTTAGCTAAATAAAAAAACTTCAAAAATTAATTGACTCACCAGCATTGTTTTTCCATTACCCGGAGGACCAAACAACAAAATTGCCTTTGACGGTGCACGAAGGCCTGAGAAATGCTATGATTTTGTTCGGGCAGCACAACATTCTCATCCAAAACAGACTTTGCCAAATCATTTCCCTCAATGTCCGTTAGTTTTACATCCGACGTTTCAACGAGGGTACTGAGCAATTCAGTGCCAAATTTGTTTTCAACGTTTTTCAATAATTTTTCTTTAAATTCTGGCTAAAAAAATATCGGAAAAAATTCGTGCAGAAATTAGATAAAAAAGTGAAATATAGATTTTACAATTTAATTTATTTATTTTTGTTTACATTAATTTTGAACCTACTGAATTTATTGAAGGATTTAAATTTTGTTCGTCTTTTGAAACGTCGGCTAAATTTGTTTGTTTTTAAAGAATATAATATTATTTATTTACCCTGCACTCTTTGCTCAATGTTTTGTTCTTTTTGGCCGCTTTGTTGTTGTTCAGTTCTGTCCAATGCCATGACTACTTTTTCGGTTGTTGCTTTGTCATGTACAAGTATAATCAATTCAACAAATGGTGCCATAATGACATTTTCCATATAAAAGAACAAATAATTTTAAATTTACTCAAGCAAAGCAATTCGGGTGTGAAAAAAAAGTCGCAAGTCGTTTCCCCATGTATTTAAAACCAGTGTTCGGACCTCCTACTCATACTTCATACTCATACTCATACTCGTACTCATACGACGAGTATGAGTATGAAGTATGAGGGGAAAAAATGGGTGGTATGGGTAGAGTATGAGTATGAAGGAAAAAAATAGTCGTATAAGGTATGAGTATGAGAAAAACGCCCAAGTCCGAACCTCATACTTTCTATTTTCCAAAAAAGATCGAAAATTAACCATTTTTGGTGAAAATCTGTTAACAAATAGACTACAAATTTTAAAATTTACCCCGGTGGCGCCTATCGGCACCACCGACCCTTTCTTTTTCAAAATTTCAAAGCCCGACAGCTAAAATCCCAGTACTAAGTTGCTCAAAAAGATTATGGGTAATGAAAAATATGGTTTTTGATTCTAATTTACATGGATAAACTGATGTACCATTTCTGCGCAATCATTTTTAAATATGTCCTTTTTTTGACCCCGAAATCTTTTTTTTGGCCTGGATGTTCTTTTTTTGAAATTTTTCAGATCAAAACCCTGGTTTACTACGAAAGAGATTTTATGTGCAAATTATGCCAAGCATTATTCGACTATTTTTATTGATAAAACATTGAATTTTTGTGCCTTCGATTTTGCTGGGCGAAGTATGCAAAAAGTATGAGCTTTTTTTGTAGTATGAGTATGATGTATGAGGGAAAAAATAGTCGGTATGATTGTATGAGTATGAGAAAAACGCCCAAGTCCGAACAAATAATACTTATAAATATTTCTCTAAAATCTTTCTTTTTGAATATATGACTTTGTTATTATATTTGAATTTACCAAGTATTGTATGTCCTCTACACGCCCTCTTTTTGCTAAATTGCGAATAATTGATGATAAGCCCTTAAATTGTGAAATTAATTTTAATGAACATTATGAATTCTTTATTACAGATAGTGATACTGGGTCTCCATTGTGCAACAGTTGTTGGAGCATTGCAACCAGTTCAGGACGTATTAGCAGTTGTATTTGGCTTTCATTGCCACAGGTAAAAATCGATATTAAATACACAGCTAACTGTTGTTAAAGGAAGCAGAAATATATTAAAGAAAAAGTTTATTTATTTTTAAATTATTATTGCCTCAATTATGGGTTTGATGCCTCGTGAAACAAGTAATGGCATCTGTTCAACCAATCCAGCATTAAGCAGAAACTGTCGCTGATTGGCCGTCCCACCACCAGAAATTATACAGAGGGTTCTCAAAACTTCCGTGGTAATCTTTATATTGGAATGCCCGAGCAGGGAGAGCAAAAGTTGGATCATCTGAGTACAACCAAGAAGCAAAATAAATCAATTTATAGCTTTACAACGAAATTTACCACTGAGTCCAAAATCATCTGAATTTCGTTGGTGCCACGTGCCAAAATTAGCAATGATGGCAATGTTCTTTCAATTAGTTCTTCGTCTTTTTGTTGCAACAGAATGACTAAACCATTTAAAAAGTTTGACATTTTTCTTTGGTTGATCGCTGCTAAGTCATTTGATCGACAAATTTGCTCAATAATCTTAACGAAAGAAGGCATTAGAAATCTATCTCTTCTCATTAGGTTATATTACAATTGTTGCTGACTTAAGAATTGGTAATTCTTTGTGTGTGCAAATTAATTTTAGCAACCGTTCAACAATGCCCTGACCAAAACAAAGAGAAAGCAAATCAGGAGCGACAACTAAATAAAAAATTAACATAATTTAGAGTTTTGTTTACTTAAAAAAAATCCTATCCGGTAAGTTGAAAAATAGGCTCCGCTTCGAAAATTTAGAAATTTCAATGAATTTTGTTAATTTAGTAACATCTGCATAACTTATAATCCGTCCTTTGAAATACCCCTAACCTTTACTATCCTTAGGAACGTAGTTTGCCTTGAACGGGGCTAGCTAGCTAAGGCTATAAGAGCACCCACTTCTGTTAGAGCCTTAGTTCACAGGAGAACCTCACGAGATTTCGTATGACCCTTTTTGGTTTGTTAAGGCATATGGATTAAACAATCACCGAACATATTAGCCAATGTCGCTACAGCACGTCTGCATACGGTAGCATCGGTTGAACCGAGTAAATCTAACAAAATAGGAGTAGCACCAGCTTCATGAACTGCACGTGGCTGTCTTGTAGCTATGTTCTGCAGTGACCAAGTAGCCATTTCTTGCAGTTTAACTCTTCAAATTATCAAACAAGGTTTCACAATCAAAATGACAACAAAAGCATTTTGAGGCATAAAGCATTAATACCGTGGTACGATTTTCTAAGATTTTGACTCTTTTGGACCCCTAATAGAAGTTTAATAAATTGGAAGCCTTTACTGAATGTTCTACAAGCAATAGCAATAAGAAATAAACTGTGGCGGCTTTATGTTTCGGTTCCTATAAATGGAGTCTTCAAAAATCATGGTTTATTATTTGTGGCAACTGATTCGGAAAACTCATCCCCTGAAATGGTTCTTTTAGTCTCTTTTCATTTATTAAATACATGCCGCACTCCTTTTCTAGTAAATGGATGACGAGAACGTGCAGAATGCCTGCTGAGACGAACTCATCGATAGGCAATTGCTGTGGATCATTGCTTCTTGAGAGTTCGTCCCGGATACGCGTGAGTGCCGCCAATCGAATTTTTGCATCGGCACTTTTCGCTTGGCTTATAATTTCCTATTAAAATAGCATATTTAAGAGAGAATTTTTTTGTGTGAAAAATTCAATTTTAAATATCATTGTATATTTATTTATTTTTTATAAAACCAGTCATTTACTATCAACATTAAAGAAAATTAAGTGAACACCGCCCAAAAACGTCGTAACATAATATATAAATATTCGTGATAGAAAACAAATTGCCTGAATATTGGTCGGACAATGTGCGCTTGTTGAAGCTCCATCATTAAGGATGCTAAAATATATAAATACAAAATCGAAAAAATGGCCATAAATATACTTATTTTTAAGCAGCCGATCTCTCGGAAAACCGGAATTCCGATGCCCAAAAAATTTTCGGAAAACAGAAATTGGAATTACGATGCCTAAAAGTTTGTCTGAAACCTGAAATCGGAATTCCGATAACAAAAATTTTTCTCGGAATTCGGAAAATCGGAATTCCGGTCCTAAAATAATTTTTTTTTAAACAAAATTACCAATTGTTTTTAATTTTTCTACTAGAGTAAAAAATTTGATGATTTTTTGTCAGCCAAATGATGTTCGGTGGAGCCGATAGGCGCCATTGGGAAATTTTGAAGATTTTTGATAGAATTTGCTAACTGATTTGCCACAAAAATATTTTATTTCATCAGACATTCGCTTTGATAATTTTTAAAATTGATTCCAATTTTTCCGATTTTCACTCCAAAATTATCGGAAATAATAAATCGGAATCCCGGTTGTCAAATTTTTTTTTTCGCAAATCGGATTTTCGGCCCAAAAATATCGGGAATCGGCTGCATCCCTGGTATAAAGCTACAGACTTGCCTTGTATAATACGATGATTTTTTCTGCTTATTGAAAAGGGGAATTGGCGGTGCGCATAAAATCGTCGAAATGAATACAAAAAGAATTAAAAAGGATAACATTATTCGTTGGAACACCATTCTTAAAATAAAAATATATTTTTTTTAAACTAAGGAACTTTAATAATATTTAATGGATATTTTATTTTCCAGCCAAATATTAGTAAATTTAAAAGAAAAACAGGATATTTTATGTCTAGCGTTGGCAATGAAATCAATTTTAACGATATTAAAATGAATTACGGCCAAATATATTAGTGTTACATAAAAGATTCTAGAAAAAAGACTTTCAAAAGAAAAAATCCAATTCTATAAAACATAAAAAATAATTTTATTTTATATAAAAGGAACATTTTGGATTAATTTGATTGTAAATTTGCCATTCTCCAAAGGAAAGGAAACGAACACAGCTAAGACTATGACTCGAATTTTGGCCATTGTGCAAACAAACAACAGCACTATGGCAAAACTATAGTTGAATATGAATGATTTTGGCTGTGGCACTGTTTTTATATTACCATTCCAACCGGTTGCCTGAAGGCATGCCATTGAAGTGAAATATTACAAGGAAAACCATGTGCAATGTTAGATAGCCTAATCCATTTAAGAGATTTAAGGCGAGAGAAGCTCCAGCGGAGGATGAGTTGGCAATTACGCAAAGGCTATCTTCATAAAAATAATTGAGCCTGCTTCATAAAATGGCATGTCATTGCTAAGAAAAAATAAAAATCTATGCATGCCTATTTTCATTTTTTACCTCAATGCCAATTCATTTCCATTTTTATGCCTTAAAGAAGTAGGCATAGTCAATTGAGAGAGAAATGACGTAATAAGTGGCAGAGAAAAATAGACAAATTATTAGCAATTACACAAGCAAGATACAGAGCATACAAATGATATACCCCATCTGCGCCGTCATTCGTCAACGGATATTGCGGCTGAATTAGGCTTGCGTTTTTGTTATGCAAATTTTTGCAGTATTAGATGACGTGCAATTTTTATCAGTGTAAATGAAATTAACTATCGGATGGCATAGCCCAGTGAAAAATCTCCCGGAAAAATGAGCGCCAGGAATTTGTACATCAAAAACTTGGACGCCAAAGGAAAAATCTAACGCATCCGAAATTTTGACACCGAAACATTCCTAGGGAAATTGGACATTGGCAAAATTGGATATCAAATATTAATTTCAAAGAAATTATTCTTTAAATTTTTGTTTTTTACGAATTTGTAGGATTAATCAGTCAAATCCATTTCATATCGTCTCGAACAACAATTGAATTTCGCTGAAAAGAAGTTTTTTCTTGAAACTGTTGTTGAGCTTCTTGAGCTGGTTGATTGCTTCTGAATCGTTGTAGTGAATTTCTCTTTCCTCGCCAGAAGACATGTCGAAAAATTTGGGGAAATGATCGAGAAAAATGGGACCAATCGTTGTAATTTTCGGTGTCCAATTTCCTTTGATGTCCAAGTTTCCGGACACCAGTGAAGAGAGCATGATGAGAGAAGCTGCATGAGTTATTTGGTTACTTTTGAAAAAAGTTAGGTCGAATTATGTTCGGATAATATTTAAAAATGACTTTATATTAGAAACTACCTATTACGACATCGCCAGTCATCCTCTCAAATTCAATCCCAGTTTAATTATGCCAAAAAGCTTCAACTTTTAAAACCAAATAAAAAATACACATTTGATAAAATTATGGTATTTGAAAAAAATTAAGACAAAAAAATATGCAGAGATTTTTAATATTTTTTTAAATTTTAGCCACCATTGGCACATTCAAATAAATAAACTTCATTATAATTATCCCTGGTGGTTATCACGCAAATTTTATGTTAACAATCCGTTCAAAATGGCGAAATTATAATAAATTTATCTCCTTTCTTAAGGCAACAGATGCAAATATCAGGTATCTGAGGACTTGATCACAAGTAAATTTTGCGGGTGAATGAATATATAAGCTAAGCAATATTAATTTAAATATAATTAAAATAAAAACTTTGCATAAATTAACTTTAACTTTTAAAGATTGGTAAAAGCACAATTTAATGAATCGATACGGGCAAAAACCGATAAGCATAGTTACTTGGTTACCAGGTCATGAGACCACACAAATACAAAATTAAAAATTAATTGAAATAGAGAGCATTTACAAATAATTAATGCCTGACAGTAATCCTTATAATATTTAATTCTTCCTTGTAAAAGAGTAAAGTCTGTAACATGGATGAATTAGTGTGAAATATTTTTATTAAGAAAACATCTAGAAAATGTAAATTACAACAAACGGTTTAAGCCAATCAACTGTTGATAAGTAATAAAATATAAATCCGAATAATAAGGTAAAATTAAAATTAATTAATGAAGAAAAATTTTTTAAAAAAATTGATTGATAATTAAGGAATTGATTGCACCTTTCTGTTTTGTGGGCAAATTTTCAATTTCTATCTGTGCGAGTTCCTCTGGCGTGATGTATTAAAATTGATAAACAAAATATTAAATAAATTTATAAAATAATTAATATCTATCGTTCATTTGTTGCTTCAAAACATTCTCATTCATACTAAATAAAATTATGATATCTTAGAGAAAAAACCAAAACAAAAAGTTAACAAAATTCAACTTTATATCAAAAACAAAAAAAAAAGACAAATGTGAAATACTTAATTGGTTATCGACACGAAAAAAAAAGAATAATATCCGCTTGTTTTAGTCCATTGTGTGACACAACACATGAACGAATAAACCGTCAATAAAGAGGAAGACAAGTGAAAAAATAAATATAAATAAATAAGTAGTAATTATATTAAAACAATATTTCTTCTAGTACTTTGTAATACCTTGTTTTTTCTCCTCGACGGAATAAAAATTTTTGTACCGGAAGTCGTCTTAGAATCTAAGATTGGGACTAAAAAAAAAGCTAACTTCTGAATTATTCATGTTAAAAATCAATATTTATAAATTAGCTCCATTTACTTTTAAAAAAAGTTGATTGTCCGGCCACGGCAAAATTTCTATTTATTATAAGGTATAATATAAAGCCCAAGTGTAAGCAACAAAAATTAGCCTGTTTGCAAAAACCGAAAAAATATTATATCCCAAACAAAAGTCTTGAAATTAAATAAGATAAATTAAATACATAAGTAGAAAATTAAACTATCCATTAATTTTTTTCAATATAATTCAAAGAAAAGGCCTTAAAAGTAATTCTATCAATCTTCTATTTCAGCAGAGTTAAATACTTAAAACAAAATTTGGTACTGTGGTCTATCTGTTTTCCTCAGTTCATATTCTTGATTAAAAAAAATGATATTATTATTATTATAGTTCATTCAAACACCCACAGCATTGAATTCAATGGGTAGACACGAACTCCAAGAATATTGTCGCGCTGATCTCAGCTCCTAAAAACCAAATATGATTTGCGTTCTTAGAGATGTTTTAAAAAAAATCATAAATTATAAAAACACCCCAACGAATTATCTAAAGAGCCAAAAATGCTGTATTCTCTATTATTAATCTTTTTAGGATATTTGGGATAATGCAACCTAAATTTGGAACCAATTTTGGACATAGCCGCAAATGTCGGACCGCAAATGTCGGGACACGGAGTGGATTGTCTCTTTGAATGAGAACATTCATGTCAGGGATGTTCCAGTTCGGAAAAAAGAAAAAGTCGGGTCTAGTTTCAGGTTGAGGCGGCCGTAAATGTTCGGGTCGGGTTTCAGGCTGAAAAATTTCATTTCGGGCCGTGGCTGCCGAAAAACTTTGGGTCGGGCTTCGGGGCGAGAAAAAGACCGAGTTTCGATATTCAGATTTGGGGCAATCAAAAAAAAAAAACAAGAAATTTTGAACTTTTTTGAAGAGATTTCTTTAATAATTTTCCTTCTAAATTTCATTTTTCGCTCAAATTATCCTTCTGTTTTAGTGATAGACCCCCCAAAAATTCAACCTAACTTCATATAAAGGAGGATAGATAAAATGCATGAAACCATTTAAGTGAACAAAACAATCTGACAAAAATGGAATATAAATAAAAGAATTTTCAATAAAATCATATGAATATAATTAATAAAGAAGAAATAAGGAAAAAGTATTAATATGTCTAATTCATTAAAAATAAAATTATAAAATTAAATTTGCAGAGACACTAATTAGCATGGCTCATAACAAAAAAAAAGAAAAAGAAAATACACACTCCATGAGAAACGTAAATTAAACCTCGATATTTTTTAAAAAATAATAAAGTACAATTCGCAAATAACAAATTAAACACATAAATAAAAAAATAACAGGAAAAAGCAGACACATTTTATGTCCTTAAGCGAAAAAAAAAAATCTAAGAGTACAAATAAAAAAATTTCAATGACGAAGACTGTGCTTTACCATTGGCATACGTAAGGGCAAATACGTATGTCGTCCGGCTCAAAGAAAAAGTTGGTATGCCTTAAGTTGAAAATGGATTAAAGTTTTTAAGGTTGCACCAAACAACGAAAACAAATATTTAATTTATATGCCAAGTTCCTAGCGGATGAGAGCGCCGGTGAATGCGTATCAAACAGCAGCTTCCATCGACGGACAATTCTGAAAACTTTGTTGGTATAGAATGCTTGTGTTTAGTTATCTAAAAAATTGAGATATTTTTTATTCTAATTATTGAAATTTGGCTTAAAAATCAGCATTTTTGTACAAAACTTTGTCAGCGGTGCCTGTCGGGCCAGTAAAACCCCTCAAGACAAAGGAATTAAAAAGTTTTTACCTTCCTTCCGATTTTGGGAATCAGAGTTGATTAAATAAATGAAAAGGAGTCAACTGCGGTAAATAACGGTTCATCATTGCTTTTGATCAAATACGAAAAACCAACTTTTCTTAGCAACCTTAAAATGATGTTTAAAAACGTAAAAATTAAAAAACATATAAAATAAAGAAATAAAAAAAATTATGAATCAGATGAAGATTTGTCATTTGCATATGTAATCAATACCAATAGGTTGGCATTGGCATCACCACTTCCGTTTTCACATTTTGGCCGACAATTTTCAACAATAAATGATTTAAGAGAAGTATTTAAACCAGAAGGAAGCACAAGGAAGCATATTAAAATTTTCATAATTTCATTTTTTTAAAGATTTTTCAATTTCGTCTAAGAATGCGTGCCATTCTCTTCCTGGCCATGGTTTGCTTAGTGATGGCTGTCATATTGGAGACAGGTTGGACAAATAATACTAGGAAAATATTCAAAAAATATATATAATATTATTTTATTTAGTTAATTCAAAGGCAGCGGTGAAAAAAGACAACAAAAAAGGTTTTAATTAATTTTTTATTTATATTGAAGTTAAATAAAATAATATATTAAAGGAGCAGTTGCAGCAGCAGCAAAAGGAAAAGGGACGCCGAAAGGAGCAACAAGCCCAGCAAAGGGTAAAAAAGGAAGAAAAAATAATAAAAATAAATATTCAAATTAAGGAAAGAAAAAAGACGCCAAATCACCAGGCAAAAAGGACGCCAAGGGGAAAAAGGAAAAGCCAGCAAAGAAAGACAAAGCAGAAAAGGCCAAAGGCGCAACTAAAAACGGTAAAATACTAAATTTAAAAAAAACGAAGAATAAATGGAAATAAAAAATCAGACAAAAAATCGGAAGGTACCAAATCGCCAACAAAGGAAAAGAAAACCCCAGGTAAAAAGGGATGGTTAAGCGAACTATAGGCCAAAGCCTAATTTGCAGTAAATATAATTCTCATGCTAAATTGAAATTTGAAGCCAAACCAACAACAGTAGTCAAAGCAGCAGCAGTGCCAAAGGCTGCGCCTGCTCAGAACGGACCATCAAGTGCACCAATACTCGCTGAACGGGACGGAGATGACGTCATTGATGACTTTGGGGCGGGGGATTCGGACTTTGACGATTTGGCAGAGGATGAACTGTTCGACGACGATGCCATGGAAGGGGAGGCGGACGAATTCGATGGCATTGGGCAGGAGGAGGAGGAGGGGCAGATGATGGAAAGCTAAAAAGAAGAGAAATGGGACAAAATGAAAACGGACCAAACGGGAACATCCAATAAAATGACCATTTTTTTAATTGCAATATGATAAAATTCTATTCATATACAACATTTTGGGATAATCGTTGTACTGTATCCAATTCCTTGAAAAAATTTATAATTTCATCAATAATCTTTGAATATGAACCTTTCATATTCGATTCATTTATTGAAATGTCACAATCTGTTAAAACATTGGTGCCCAACTATTTCCACCTCAAAATATACCAAACTAATTTAAAAATTTGGCCTGTTTAGCCAGGGATAAGTGATTTATTGAAATAAAAAAAACCATTTAAAAAAAATAACATATTGCCAGATTCTTGTGAAGAAATAATAAACTTACTGTCCTTACTAAACAAAACAATTTGCAATATAAAAATTTGTCACATATAACTTAACAATTTGTTTATTTAATATTCAGCGCACAGCCCGGCGAAAACATAATACTAGTGTTCGACACAGAAAAATTTAGCGCGGCAAAAATCGACAAAACCCAAATCTTGCCGAAATTTAATTAAGTGCACGATTTCTTTCCATTTTAATAAGTGCTTCAAGAAAATTTTAAAATTACATTAAATAATTAGAAATAAAGAAAACATTTTTTTATAATTTCGTGACTTTAGATTTTGCGCCGAAAAATTGGTGTTACAATATGCACCGAACATCAGCAAGGACTCATTCTGAGCTCATTCCAATAATTTCCATCATCGTCCATTAATTCTCTCTCCCATTTGGTCCATTGCTCCACATTTTTGTCCATTGAACTCCGTTCGATTAGCCACCAATGAATTTTATTGTCAATTCTTTGCCTTGTCAGTCGTTCATGTGTCATTGAATTGTTCAATTCAAATGGACTAACGGCCGAAGATAAATAACCCAAAAGAATGATGAAACTGACAGAAATTGTGGCATTGAAAAAGATCTAAAAAAGGGCAAAAATATTAAGATGGCATGAAATTAACAGATGTGCTGTATTGTAAAGTGACCCTTTTTGAAAACAAAGAGGGCCCATTTAGTTCACTTTTTTTAGATTGGCCAAAATAAATTATCATCGCGACCAACCGCATCAAAACTTTTGAAAACACTTTTTTAGGACTTAAAAAACAAAAATATATATTTAACAAGAAAATCTTTAGTGTCCTCCTTTGGTCTTCAAAATTCAAAAAGGGTCATTTTCCGTATAGCGATGAATTTGCCTTTGTGAGTGCGGCCATTGAAAAATCTCTTCCCCAAATAATTCTGAGCATTTTCGGTTGGCCATCCGCGCGTGGCGTGTGCAACCATTTGCACACGGCTTGGCCATCGGACGACCCTTTGCTGTCATCGGATGGAAATTGGAGATTGAAATCCACGTTGAAACTGATCATTCGCAGATTGGAGCATTCACAGAGAATTGAGGGTGAAGTGTAACTGCGGAAACGAAGAAAAACAGATGGATGGTCAAAATGCATTTTGATGATGGATGACACATTCAGCAGAGGCCAAACGGAAATGGCAAATCTGTTCCAATCAGACTCCTCATCAATGTGTAATTTCAAACAGACAGTCGACTCTAAAAGACGACCAATGGATTGGAGAAAGGCAATGGCATCGGAATTGGTCGAACTATAAAAATAAGTGTTTGAAATTTAAAAAAACATTTTATTTAAAATCAATAAGACCCACCAAATGTTAACACAAGTGAAGTCGACGACTGAATTGGGCAATGGTTTTTCCGGCTCAATGTCAACACGAGCGAAGCCACGGATTAAAAGGCCTAGTGGAAATGACGATTTGATTGATCCATCGTCAAATGGTTTTTGCGGAAATGGCAATATTTTCATTGATCCATTGCCAAATTTGATAATTTTCTTTGAGCAAATTCTCAAATTGCCAAGTGTCCATTTTCTGCTTGTGAAATGCGTGTCCACCAATGCGTCGAATCGGTGGGAGACCAATGCTAATTCCAAGCCAACTTTGGCAGGTGCCAACAAATGGAAAACATCGAAGCAAATGTTGTCGCAAATAAAACTGAGAAACATTAAAAGAAGAGGTGCAACACCAGGATTTCCCGGGGTTGGGAAATTTTGGTGTCATTAGGGCTGGGATTTTTAGGTTTTTTATTTTGTGAGCTATCAAATGACTCCAAGAATGTTTGATTTGGTTGACAGTGCAAAAAGTTATTAGCACGCGCACGAAAACGGCCGGGCTCGTAAAAAAAGGGACCCCTATTTGGGCCACCAAAGTTTCGGCGCCAGCCAATTATCGAACGCCATAACTTTTGGTGGTGCTGGTGCGTTTCGTAAATTCCGCCATTTTTGCTGAATTTTCGACTAAATCAAGTCATAAATTTTCTCAGACACAACCAAATTAAGATTCTTGGTATCGTCCGATAGTCCTTGAAATGATTTATTACATATACAGATTTTAAAAACTTCATTTTTTCAAGAGTTATGGCAATTTTTCCCACTTTTATGGCCACAATTTTTTAAAAAACAATAAAATTTTCTGGAAAAAACTTAAGGAAACTAGCAAGTTTGATTTTTATATAGAACATTCGATTCCTCTCGATGAGTGAAATCGAATGATACCATTATTATTACGCGTCGACGCTTCTATCGAAAGTTACGGCCCTCCAAACTTGGTACTGAATTTGCTGTTTTTAGGTAATAAATAGCACTTTTCATTATAGAGCTATGTATAGCATTCGATCCCTCTTGTTGAGTGAAGTCGAATGGTATTGTTTTTATTAACTGGCATCGTCTCTAACAAAAATAACAGTCCAAAAAAACTGGTACTGAAATAGCAAAATGTTTGGTGGGCTGAAACTTTTGTTAGAAGCGTCGCCGGGTAAAAAAATGGTACCATTCGACTTCACTCATCGAGAGGAATCGAATGATATAATTTTCTAAAATTTAACAAGCTAACAGAAACAAGCAAGAGCTATCGGATGATACATACGAACAAAAATCGAATTTTAAAAATTTGAATAATTGACTTTTGTCCGAATTCGGGTCCGGGTTCAGAATGGGCCAAAATAGATTCATATTCGTGATCAGCCACCCCAAAACCTCTGACGATTATTTTTTAGGAAAATCTGTTAACAAATCAAAATTAATTTCCCACGGCGGCGCCTATCGGCACCACCCAGCCCCCCCCCCCCGCCCCTCATTCGCTTAACCTTTCTCAAAAATATATCTCAAAAATCCAAAAAAAATTTCCTTTTGGGCAATATCTGTTACCAAATTTCCAAGAAATCAAAATTTTCCGGGCGACGTCTTCAGCATCACCGGTATCCGCACTTTAAATTATTTAAAAATTAAAAAAAAAACAAACCGAAAAAATCCATAAATAAGAGCTAAGAATTACTATGGAAATTGAGAGCTTAGGAAAAGATAACAAAGTGATTTGAATATTTCGAACAAAAATATGGCTGACTAATTTAGTCAAATGATTTTATTTTTCACCAGAAAGATGGTGTTTTTGGATAAATTTTTGTAAGATTCCTCCCGGCTGTTAATAGAATTGCTTGCAATTTTTGGTGTTTAAAAAATGGGGATTTTCGTGCCAAGAATGTTAGAGGTCATCTTTATGCTTTAAAATATTTACAAAAAAAGGGAAACAATTTAGTTTCGTTTCGTTGCGAAAATTTCGGATTTTTTGCGTTTCGAATTTTTACTTTCGAAAAAAATTTAGTTTCGTTTGGAATTTCTGGTCTGTTGCGGAGTTTCGTCCATCACCGATCGGCACCACAAACCCTTCCTTTTCAAAATTATAAATTTAGTGTGTCATTTCGAAGCCGGAATTACTCAAAAATTGTTGGCGAAGAGAAATATGCTGTTAAAGCTTGATTTAGTTGAATAAAATGCAATTCAAACCGTTAAACAACGTTTTCAAAAATGTCTTATTTTTGACCCGTGATTGTCTTATTTCGGAAAAATTACGATGTGATCTCTGTTATCAACCCTAATAATCGAATTTAAAAAATTTGATTTTTCGACTCTTTGTTTGAATTGTTGGGGTCGGGATTCACTTGTCGAAATGGGTGTCAGGTTCATGATCAGCGACCCCGGAAACCCCGTAGAATAGGTTTCTAAGACAAAAAAATTTGAAATTAAACAGGGCACCCAAATGAAAATTTCCAAAAATCTCATTCGGCTTCTTGAGCCAAACCCTTCACTTTCAAAAATTATCAAAAAGCGAAAAAAACAGCAAAGGTGGTCACAGGGTGCCGAGTGCCGACAGGCGCCACCGGAGAAACTTTTAAAAATAATGGCGAGATTAGTTAACAGATTTTGCCTCAAAAATGATTTCATTTTGAGGTTTTTTGCCAGTTTTTTTGGGTTTTCTACTCCATTTTTCTAAAAACGACAAAAAGCCTCAGAAAATCGCAAAAAACACTTAAACCCTCAAATTCTCATTTTGAAATTTAGCATCATCGGCCTCTAAAAAAACCACAAAATGGGGTTAAATCCTCACATTTTTGAGCCCCTGGTCTTTAACAAAGAAAATTCTCACATTCGCTTTAAGTTTCGGTCCGCTTCCTTTGGATGGTCCGACATTTTCTGGATGGTCAGTCGCTCGTTTGTTGGTAAAAGAAATGAGCCAAAATGAATGGGAAATTTTGGAGGACGGGCGAAAAGGAAACAAATCGATTCATATTATTCTGGGCAGAGATAAATTTCTTGAGAGCAACTAAATTGGTGACATTCGCTAAGAAAGAGAGACGAAAGGGAGGCAGAAAGAATGAGAGACAAGGAGAGGGGGAAAAGAGAGAAAGGGCGATGAAAGAGATGGACACAAAGATAGATAAAGTGAGAGAAAGGGTAAGAGAGATGGAGAAGAGAGAGAATGGGACAGAGAAAAAGATTAAGAGTGAGGTTCTGGGGGTTTAGAAAATGTGAGGATTTTTGAATAAAAGTGACTACAATAAACGCGTTTTTTTTTGGAGAAGGTTCATTTTCACTGTTTGAAGCGGGAATACCGAAGAGATCATCGTCAAAACAGTCCGACTCCTGTTTGATTGTGTGTCTGGCTTCAGATTTAATCCAAATCCAAAAAATTGTTTTTAATCATTCACAATCGCCTGTTTTGAAATAGAATTCACAGAGCCCCGGATATAAATTTGATTAATTTTATTTTTTTTAATAAAATTAAGCATATTTATTCTTTCTTCCGAAATCAGAGATAAAATTCTAATGTAAACAATAATAAAAAAATTCCTCTTATCAAAAGGGATTTATAATTAAAAAATAAAAATTGAATTGAAAAATAATTTAAAGCGCCTCCGTTTAAAAAAAACTCTTCGCTACTTTAAAAATAATATCTATTATATATAAGTATAAAAACCATACTACTTTAAATTTTCGAAGAATATCGAAAAAATTGAATTTTCTTATCGAAAAATATCGAAAAGAATGAATTTTCATATCGAAAAATATCGAAAAAAGTGAATTTTCTCGGTTAATATATATCGTGAATATCGAAAAAAAATATCGGAAAAATATCGTATCGATACGGTCTCTACTAATAATTTATGATAAACATTTGAAGTTAACATTCCACAGAAAGCTCAGTCGAACGAACATACCGTTAAAAAAAGACCAAAGAAAATGAAAAGCCGAACAAAAACTAAAACTAAACCAAAGCCAAACCAAAACTAAAACCAAACTCCAAACCAAAACAAAGCAAAACCAAACCCAAGCCAAAATCAAAATCCAAAAAAAAAATCATTGAATAATAAAAATATTAATGTTAATTAATTTAATATTTTATAAGATTAATTCAATATTTTCTGAAAAGGCTGAACAAATTTGCAAATATTATGCAGATATGATTAAACAGTAAATATTATTTTACAAATGAGAACAATATTAAATTAAAGCATTAAATTTTTTTAGTAAAGAATGATATCAAATTATTTTAATAAGATCTCAGCAATAATCTTTAATTAAAATGAAAATTCATACAAAGTGATAAAAATACTCAATGATGAAGCTATTATTTTTAATTATTATATAAAATTATGGGTCCTTTTTAAAACTATTGTTAAGAAAAATTCAATATATTGATTCATGCAATTTTATTACTTATTTTATTAAAATTGATTTATGTGCTCAAAAATGGCTATGATTCAAAATCGGAGTAAAGGCTATTTAGGGCTTCTCTCGTCATAACTAAGCCGCAAAAAAAATATATGTAAAAACAGAAAAATCCTTGCTCTATATATATTAAAATAATGTTCCAAAAATAATCATTTATAAATAAATTAAACTTTTAAATAGCTTCACTATTTCCCAAATTCAATAAAAAAAAATCCCCCGCTCACAACAAGCGATATATTGAAATGAAGTTTATATTGAAAATTCATCAGGGTAACAGTTATGTCCATGATTGTATGGTTTTTTGAGTTACGCCAAAACACCAAAAAAATTTGAGTGGATGGATTTTTGAGCAAAGTAATAGCAGCCTTCAACCTCTATCATCGATTTTCTGTTTTTTTTAATCAAGTGTTAAAAGGTAATTTATTGTTTCTAATTATTTTTTATATTTTTAAATTCCAAATAAAAAAATTAAATTCTTATTTATACCTTTTCAAAGCCTTTTTAACTAATATCAAAGGATTTAAACCCCATTATAGTCAATTAAATTTCAAATGGAAAAAATAAATTTTATTCGTATTTCTTGCAAAACAATTTTTTTAAAAAAGGTGACAACGCTTTATACTCCTCAAAAGCGCTCTTATTATTCAAAATTTTATTGCGACATATTTCCCTCAAAGATGGAGCACAGGATGTTAAAAATTTCCATTTGTTTACCAATTCACTTAAATTTAAGAGTAAATTATTATACTAATGCCACCTACTTATCAGCAAATTTTAAAAATGCATCAATAATTACAGTTACAGGAGACAGAAGCCATTCTTTCTTTTGAAGCTGTTCTAAAATTTGTGTTTTTTTCAAACTAACACGATGGAGATGGCTAAAATAAAGTTTTTCATGGTTAGACCGTCGGACGCCCTCTCGGTAAAAATAAACAGCTATGGTTTTGGGGCTCTCCATTATAACGACGGCGTTAACAAAAAGGTGGTAAGTCCCCATATTATTAGTCTGACTGCAACAGCACCTAATGTCTCTCTCGTAAAATAAAAAAGAAAATAAATAATTTTTATTATTAATTAACCACTGTGCATACGGGAAACGGGTGTCACTATGAACCGCTACCGTATAGTTATCAAGACGTTCTAATCTTTTTTTAATCATTCTGCAATTTAAGTCGCATATAAAGTATTCCTTAAATTTTTTTTAGTAATTTCTTATAAAAAACAAACCTTTTTAAGAATATCCTGGAAATATTTACGTAAAATATCGGTCATAATGATTCTATAAAAAACGAAATTTTATTTTTGACTAGTAAAGTATAGAGAAAATAAAACTTTATCAGATTTTATGGAACAAAAGGAAAAAAATTTTATTCAAAATAAATAATAATAAAAATAATAATAACACTCTCCGTTTGAATTGTTTCTTCTTCTTGTTCATCGCATCCTAAATTTTATAAACATTAGCGTATAGTTTTTTACTTTACCATATGCTTCCAAAAAAGAATGATAAATCTTGTAAATCAGGTACAACATTACGAAAGAAATAAAAATTGTTAATAAAAGGACGGCGGTTTGAAATCCTACGATCATAGAAAGAATTTCGGACATCCTATAAAATAAAAAAATAGATCTTAATTCCGAACATATTATGAAAAAAGACAATCGATGGAAAAATTTTAAACAATGAAAAATTCATTTATTCAGAAAAAACGAAAACGCAAATAGTCAAAAGAGTTGGCTAAAGATCTCGAAGTCGGTCACATTAATTTTTCCATCCTAAAATTAAATAATTTTATGTTGAAAACCTTTTTTTCCTCACGTTTTTTAAATAAAGACGAAAATAATGATCAGTGTCATATAAAATTCTATCGAAAATGTCGAGAATGGTATACGTCTAAATTAAATTATGAGTTTGAAAATAATTTTTAAATGATACGTCATTTTCTTCTTCCTGTGTTTTTATTTCTTCCCCAGTAAACCCGATAACTTTAGCCGCGGTTGGTTCATAGCAAAATACTCCCTTCACTTTGCCGAATTTGTCTTCTAACGCTAATTTCAGAAATAACGATTGTTTATCGCACCCAAAATTTCTAAATTTTATATTTTACATTAAAATTTTGTTTACAAAAAAACCTTACCCACAATTAGGAGAGCATTTATTTTATTTTTAGAACCTTTGTTACATAGTTTACATGCCTATATATTTCTAACTTTGAGTCTAACTCATTGAAAATTTTTTACCTTAAAAACAGCATATTTTACATCTTTAATCTTAGCAAAAACCGTAACATAATCTGGCCCTTCAGTTTTACTTAGGTCTCATATGCAGGAAATCACATTTTTATTGCCTTCGAGAGAAGCATTATTAATTTTAAAGGGATTCATTAAGGGAACCTAAAAATAAAGATCTGAATCAAAAGCAAAAAATCAAAGATATTTTAAAATATGTGCGATTTATAATATAGAAAACAAAGAAAATTATAATTTATTCATAACTAACAATAAACAATCCCGTTCTTCGCTATAAAAAGAAACAATTTTTAAAGAACATATTCGTGTTTCCCAGTGTCGATTATAAAGATACAAAAAGTATATATTGTCACTTCTTACCCCCGTATACATTCCAAATTCAATCATTTTATGTAAAGGTTGTTGAAAAAATACAGGCAATTCATCATACTTCTTCATACATCCGAACCATATAGATTTTTTGATTGTGAAAGGATTAGGAGAATTTAAAACACCGTTTACTATCCCAAAGATACATGGGGGTCCATTTCTTCCTATAATTTTAATTTTATTTAGACCTTGAATTATTTTTTACCAAATAAAGATAGAATAGGAACATGACAAACGACCTCAAAAATTAATTCAGTAGGTAGGCGTTTTCGACATCTTTTGGACATTCTTAAAGGTACTACACTTAACAAAGATTTACTTTTATTACAAATAATTTTTTACATTAGAAATAAGTTGCAAAATTCAATTAAAAATAAAAATTTAAATTATTTATTCGTTTTTTTTAATATTATTTTGTCCTTTTAGCATTTTTTTCTTTATCTTCAACGTCATCTATCTTATTTGCACTCTTCTCCATTTCTTTTCGAAATAATTAAAAAATTAGGATTGAACCATTAAGAAACATTTATTAAAAGAATTTATTTAAGAATTTTATTTTTCAATGTCTGTAATCACATAACGCAACTCTATTTTTCCCTAAAAAAATTATTTGAGGGAAAACAATAATTTATTTATCTACCTGATAATTTTTACCGCTAGCCCTAACTCGCATAAAGCATTTACAGTTTATATCAATTTTTTCCAAAAGATTTTGCTAAAAGCTTACGTTAAAAGTTAATTCAATAAACGAACTTACCATTTCTTCCAAACTATCCAAATTTATGTCCATCATTTGATTTTGTAATATTTTTATTCCGATTTTTTCGAAACAAATTGCATTTGGAATTCTCCCGTTCCGTCTAATATTTTCATTCTATACATCATTTTTTCATGTACTGGTGCATCACAAAAACAACCATTAGTGACACTTTTGCCGCACTCCCAACATCCCTTAAGTCGTTTTTTATTTTAAGCGGAAAAGTTTCTATACCTTATACGCGCTCATTTTTTAGTCCGTTATTTCCCCCTTAATTGTATAATATTCCACCATTTTATCCTCAAAATTTTTTGAACGCAATTCTTTAACTGTCGATATATTTTTTTTGTTTCTTTTTAAAAAGCTTTTGTAGACGACAAAGCCAGATGACATACTTATGTTAAATGCTAAAAAATTAAAAATAGGTTAACTTTAATCAGTATTAATTCAGTACAACAAAAAAATAAAAATCACTACCAAATATTATATTTTATTACGACACCATAGAACAATCGCTAAAAATAAGAGAATATTAACAAAATCAATACTATGAATAAAATTATCCCATGAAGGTCTTCATAAAAGCGATTATCCCAATATTCATAATCATAGCACATGATAAATTCTGAAAAATGATTAGAACAGAAATTAAAAGATACATAGAAATTCAAACATTTAGTTTCGGAATTGTCAAAAAAAAAATTATTCACCAAAACCCATAAGGAATAACTTCAAACTTTTTCCGATAATCGCTTTTTTCTGAACTGGCTTGTATTCCTTTAACATTTTTCGAGACAGAATGTAGCTGTCTCTAGCAGGGCCAAATTTGGCATATTCAAAAATTTTCCGACCTTTTTCGGCGTAATTTAATATCATCTCTTTGAAATCATCGTGATCTATCTTGTTTTTCTTTTTAAAAGTTATCCCTAAATAGTACGTTATTAGTGCTTTATTACAGTATTTCATTACCTCTGATTTTGGTTTTGTACCAAATTTGACCGTCCACTTTTCTTTCAAATTTTATTGAATATTGCTTACTTCCGCCGGACACGAATTCTAATATTTTATTTCCAGAATTTTCGTGGGACATCTCTCTTAAAAATTAATTTGTAACAAGTATGATAAGAAAAATACCCTAAATATTCTCCAAATTTTATGGGGTTTTGACCTATAGGGTGCTGATAAATAACACTGTCTAAATTTAAAAAAATGTCCAAAATTCCTATACCAAATAAACCTGTATCCGAATATAGTAGTTTATTTCAGGATTTGGTGTCACTTTTTGGAGCCACCTATACAAAATAATTCTCGCTTGGCTTGTAGTCCTAATAGAATAGTAAAATTACTGATAATTTTTTTATAATACCATAATGCTATAATTATATTGGAAACGCTGTGGGAAGTCACAAATTCATCCTTTTCACGGTATATAACGCGTATACTCCCGTTGTTTAATTGAATCGGTTTTGATAGTGTTACTTTATGGTCATATAGCAATTCGAAAATTCAGAGGGGTTATTGATTATTTTGTTTTAGATAATTTGTTCCGCATACTATAAAGGTTTTAACATATATCTTCTTTTTTATAGACTTACCCTAATTTCCCCTATAGTTAGTTAAGCAACAGTTTAGAAATGTATCTCATTCCGCTGTTGTACACCATATTATTAGGGTCAATTTCGATATCAAAAATCCGTTTATACTCGCTAATAAAATGCGTTTTTTGTTCGTCGTTATTTACGTTAGGAGGCCACCCAGAAGATTCGACCTAATTTAATAAAATATAATGATTTTTATTTATTCTTTCCCACCTTAAGCTTAAGAAATTTTCTGACATATCCCTTGAATAAATTAGAATCGAACTCTTCGAAATGATATGCCCTTAAATTTCAAACGGAAATTATTATTTTCGGTGAGGCTTACCTGTAGAATTTGTCTATTTTGTATCCCAATTCCATAGCTTAAAAAGATGTAAAAATTATGCATGGAAAATTTTTCTGTCTACCTAGTTTTAATTCTATACTTGTAAAAACCCCATGGAGCCCCCTTTCGATGTCTGTATGTATACATTTATTGGTGTGTTTTGCAAAAACAAAATCGGGCTTCGCCCGTTCACAAATTTTCCGCAATTAGAAAAAAATAAAATCGAATCAGCATGGTACGGTAATAGCGGTATTCCTAATTTTTTTGGCGGGATTGCTTTAACTTTTAGCAGTCCTAAATTAAATATATTTTTTAGAAACGTGCAGTTCAAAAAACCATCATAGGGTACGTCATCAGGGGTTTCCCATGAAACATTTTGTTCTCTTGGTATGATTATTTTGGGTGTCTTCACAGGATATGGTGTAAAATAATTTACCTGAAGTTATTGTTTTACTGGAATAAAAAAGTTATATATTATACCGATAGATATAGAGAAATTATGTCTGCCATATTTAGTTCAGTATTTTCGGTTATTTTTGAGTATAAACAAAAGGCTTGTGTTCTCCCCCCCGGAAAACTCGTCACGAGGATCGATTGGTCCTAAAATCTTAAGGCATCTATTTTTTTCAAAAAACCGACCTTTATCCGGGATTATGTCAAAATATTTTTTCGTTTCTACATTAAAATTTTCTTTATCGCGTGGGTTAAGCATTTGTCTGACGTTACATTCCTAAGATAAATTTTATATAACATAATCAATTTTTAGACCCTACCCAAACTTCTTCGAATTTAAGCCATATTTTTTACTTATTTTTTTAAGTTTATACATGCGGTTTTTTGTATTTACATAATTTTCTTCTGCAGTTTTCCCATTTGGGCCTATTTGAAACGGTTTAAAACATTTTTTACATTCTTAAATACGTATGTACTGAAATCTATAATTATTTTGAATTTGCCACAAATAAAATCAACGTTAAATCCTAAAAGCAATTTTATTTTTGAAATATTTATTTTCTAACCTCCAATATTAATTTCACCACCATTACAGGCGTGCCGCCCTTTGACACTATTTTTATTCATGTACCACTCAAAATATTTTATTGCTATGAAGCTTTGATTATTTTTTTTCGTACCCCCCTTCTGGTACAATAGAAAGGTGGTTTTCTTTTAAAAATTTGGCCCTGTAAATTTTTATTGTCGCTCCCCCTATCGTTGTTGTGTCCTAAATTTTCGACTATTAAATAATCAGATTTTCTAACCTTAAATACGTCGTACCCATTAGGACTATCCGTGTCCTTTGTTATTTCAATAAAAAATTTTTGCATTGCTAACAATGCTTTTAGTAAAATTTCTGTGTCTTGGCCGCAATAAATTTTCAACTCATCTTCTAAATTAGACTGGCTAGTAAAACAATTAAATTTATAAAAAAAATTACCTAATAAAAAAGGAGTGTTTTGGTTTTCTTTATACCATTTTTGAAAAGTATTGAATTCTGTATCTTTCATAGAGTCGGGACAATAATCGCTCATTGGAGGTAGTGATGGGAGTAATTTACCTTTAAAACTATTTATATATAAAAATTTTTTCTGAATTATATTTATGAGGAAAGAACAATTTAGGCGTGCATTTAAACCCGAAAATTTTCGGTAATTCTGACAATTTATTCTGAGACAATCACCAAAAATCCCTAAAACACAAATTTCCCAGTTTAATCTGATAAATTTTTAAGTCCGAAATAATTAATTCTGGTGTATATCCCAATTCAGTTAAGCCTCTTAATGTGAAATGTGAGTCATAACGCCCTTAAAAGGTTCCATAAAAACGATTATTTGAGAAAGAATCCCCTAATTTAACACGAAACCTATTGCTTAGAAACGCAGTAATCCATTTTAAGAGTTTGCCTCTTATACCAATTTTTTCCATTTTATGAATAAGTAAATTATGAGGCACAGAGTCAAAAGCTTTTTGAAAGTCAATATAAATACAGTCTACTTTTTTCCCATTAATAATTGCTTCATACCAATCTTCCACAACTGTTATTAATTGATTTGTTGTAGACCTATTTCTAACAAATCCAAATTGTGACTCTGAAATTTTGTTGTATTTTAGAAGAAAGTTGTAAATGTTTTTGCTAATAATTCTTTCCATAACCCTGCAGAGTGAACAGGTTAAAGAAATAGGTCTATAATTTGGGGATTGTCTTTGTCCCCTTTTTTAAAAAAAGGGAAAACAATTGATTCCCTCCAGATGTCTGGAAGGGAACCAGAATCTAAAGAAATCCTAAACAATTCAGTAATAACAGTTGCCAGTGAAGAATGACAGTTTTTTAGAATTTTATAGCTGATATTATCAGGAGATGTGATGGACCTGATCAACTTCAAAATTACTAAACGAATTTGCAAATAATTGGGCAAATATTTCACTTTTTTCTGCATTCTCATGATAGCATTTATTTTCATAAACTAAATTCACTATTCAAAGGGATTAACTTTGTGTTTTTGTATATATTTAAAAATAGAGTTTCTTCCCTTTGAAATAGCTGTTTTCTCAATTTTAGTATGAAATATATTAGTTTGTATTTTTATATGTAAACTAATGCTATCATAAAGTGCCTTTTTTGTTGGATCAGCTTTACTTTGCCTATATAATTTAGCCTTTTCTCTGATGGATGCCAACAAATGCTGAGGATAATTAGGAGTCAAATCTCTTTTTGTCAACGTTTTTATTGGAAGACACTCATTTAATACTCCTAACAATGTACTATTAAAGATATAATATTTTTCATTAACGCTAAAATGTTCAAATGACAAGGCGCTAATCCTAGATGAATTGGGGAGGGGGTGGGGAGGACAAACACGATGTGCCGGGTTGCGGTTGTTGCTGTAGCGGCACCACCGACTTTTGGAGAGCAGTGGGCGCTCCCGGTTGACAGTCGTTGGAGGCCGGGGAAAGGAAAGATAACCCCAAAAAAAATGATGCTGATGATGATGATGATGATAAAGACGGGTCAAGCCAATGGGCGATGGTCCCCCGACAGAGAAGAAGGGATGAATTGGGGGAAAAAATGCAACTGAAAAATGGAAGAGAGGAATCGGACGAAAACAATACTTAAGTACCAAACATTCCCCCCGGAGTGGAGGGAGCAAAGATTAGGACAGAGTGGGCAGGGGGGGGGGCGAAAGATGCAAATCGGGGGGAAAAATGCCAAACAAAAAGGAGAAAGGATGAGAAGAACAAATTTGAGAAGTAGAATGTCCAATCGGAGAAAAGTGGTGGACAAAGGAATGAATAATCGGGGGGCAGCTGTGCAATGATACGAAAATAAAATAGGGGGGAACAAAAGGAAAAATGGTGAAATTAAAGGCAAAAACATTATGTAAATGGGCGAATGGGCAAATTGGAACTTTCAAATTTATAAGGGAGAGAGAAAAAGAGAGAGAGAGAGAGAAAAAAGAAAAAATACGAATTCAAAAAAATGGCTTTATTTAAAGAAGGGGGGGGGGGGGGGGTTCCTTCCCGGTTTTTCCCGATCAGCGATGCCCTCCTCGGCGCTTTTTCCACTTCTTGCCCGGGCCACGCGCTTGGGCTATGGGGTGCTCGAAAATCCCCCCTGCCCATTCGTTTTCTTCCACTTCTGACAGTTCTCTCGCCGTGCCGTCGGCGTTGAAAACCAGAATTCCATTCCCCCCACGGACCATCTCGTCGGCAGAATTGCCGACATTCCGGGGGGCCGCCGGGGGGTCTCCGGAACCACTTCATCTTCCAATGATAAGGTGTCGTCGTCCACCGCCCGTCTCTTCGGGCTATCCGGGCGGGGAGTTTGGCTGTTCTCTCCCACTTTTGGCCCCTCCCGGGGAACACTCCCTCCCGGAGTTTTTACCGTCATGATCGCCTCCGAAAGCATGACTCGCAGGTCTGCCGCCTGCTCCTCCAGCTCCTTGAGTCTCCGCTCCTTTTCCTTTTTGGCTTCTTCCCGTTTCTTCCGCTCTTCCTCCTTTGTTGTGCGTACCTCCTCCTTCTTCTTCTTTTCCTCGTTGCGTTTGTCCTTCTTGTCGCTCTCCTTCCTACCCTCCATTGCTTCTGTCTTTGTCTCCTCCTTCTTCAGCTCTTCCTTCTTTTTCAGCTCTTTTCTGATCAAATTTTCGGCCTCGATCCTGGCCTTTTTTGCATTCACCGCTTTTTCCGCACACTCCCGAAGTTGCGCCTCGGCCCTGGCCTCCGCTTCTTGGAGTTTTGCCGCCTTCTCCTTCATCTTTGTCGCTCTGTCTGGTTCGGGTGGGATCACCCGTGGATGGCTGGGACCCGGACGACAATTGCGCACTTCGTCCGGCGTTCCGCCCCGCCTTCCTCTCGACCCACGGCCGGGGAGACAATCTCCCTCTGGCCCTTTTGGGCGAATCACGATCGACTGCATTCGGGGGGGCTCCCCTTTCCGCCCAGCCGGACTTGCCTTCCGCAGCTGTCGAGACGGAGCCGGGAGATGGCGGTGCCGCCGCCGAATGTAATGTTGGACTCCCGGCGATAAGCGGGAGAGTTGGTCCTGGTAGCGGCGGATGTCGTGCTCCATCTGCCGAGTCGGCGACCTCGCCCTGCCACTCTGTCGTCGAAATTGGTCGAATTGGGCGCTCAGTCCCTCCGCCAGTCGTTGAACTGCTCGTCGACGATGCTCCGCGCGGCGTGCCGTCTCAGACTTTTTGGAAGATCAGGAGGAAGAAGAAGGGGGAAATTTCATTTTTAAATATGCTGAAAAGGACGAATTGAGGGAAAATTGCGGTGAATCGTCGTAATGGTGATGGTGGTGGTGGCGTGGGGGAGAGTCAAATCCCCCATTGCTGAAGGGAGATAACTCCCTTCCTTTGGTGTCCTGCCCAGGGTCAGCAGAGTAATTTTGCCCCGGGTCAATTTTTCTCTCCGATTGTTGCAGTGCAATCCCCCATTGCTGAAGGGAGATAACTCCCTTCCTTTGGTGTCCTGCCCAGGGTCAGCAGAGTAATTTTGCCCCGGGTCAATTTTTCTCTCCGAATGTTGCAGTGCATTTGAATGAATGCCCCGGAGAAGAGAATGACGCTCCGAAATGCGCTCGTCCACAGCAGAGGGGGGCAGTTCCCCCTCATTCTCATTCGTCCACTAATTTTTATTGTCGTTTTGCTCCTTGGTCGTCCATTTTTCCATGTCGGCGCTAATTTCTTCCACCCCATAAGTAGATTTGTTTGGATCTATTTTTGCTTTCAAGATTAATTCATTGACATTTCAACTAAAAGTCTCCCATTTTCTTTAGGTGGGAAATATTTAATGGTATTAATTTCTTTTCCTAATAAATAAAAATTTATCTTTTTTTTCGTTTATTTATTACCTGCTCCACTTGATGCTGAGTAGGTCGTGATTATAATAGAAATTTCCTCGTTTAACAGATCATTTTCGGCAAAACTCTGCTGTATGTGATAAAATGACTCGAGCATAACACTGGGAGAATTTTGTATCAATATTCTTGGTGGTATTATTAAAGGGACGCTTAAGATCTCACAATAGAGATCGTATGAAATTTTTACTATTTCCCAACCTTTTTCATTTTTTTCTAATGCTTTATCTGTTAAATACTCAATTATGTGTTTAAAATTTTCTTTTGAATTTTTTTCCGAATTTTTGAATATGAATCTTGTTATATTTTCTTTTAAACCAAATTTTTTATTTTCTCTTACGGTATTTGATATTTCAGTATAATAGCTATTTTCGGGGATGTCTTTTCTTTTTGAAAAAAAACTTTTTTTATTTCTATGCTGTCTTTTCGCTTTCGATGTCGATAAAAAAGATTTATGATCCATCAGTCTAATAAAAAGTTAAAAATTATAATCAATATTTGATGAAAGGGATTTTTACGGTTTAAACCGATTTTAAATACAAAAAGGGAAAAACTTTTAAACAATTTTTATTGAACTCTGGCTAACAAAAAAAACTCCCGCTAATTACTTTTTTTTATTTTTGCATCTGTTTGAACGAAGGCGTACATATTCCGAAACGTGAGAAGGTAACAGATCAGTTTTGTTTATCCCGGATACTTCTAATGCCGCCCCCCTCTCCTTCCCCAAACATTTTCCATAAAAAGAATGCAATTTATATTCAAAAAAAAAGCAAAAATTTGCAACAGATCATTATTCCTTAGCAGATCAATTTTCCAAAAAACAACTTAAACACTTATGCTCCGACCCCTGGGGGAGGCGGCTGCGGAGGATCAAAGTCGCGGAAACGACGAACGGGCGGCTCCTCTGGGATAATCTCTAAATTTTGACGGCGTCGTAGACGCGGATCCCGTTAGATCACTTAAAAAAAGCAATAAAAATTAAAATAAAATATTTTTAAATTCGATTTACCTCCCACTGTAGGGGGTCGAATTGGTCGCCAGGGCGGAAGAACCGGATCCTTCATCAACGGGCGCGGTCTCATTGGAATTGGCTAAAAAATAAAAATTAAATCTCTAACCCGTGTTTAAAAAAATTTATTCATTTCCTTTTTTCGACACGTTACCGATTTACCTGAAAGACTCTTGGAGGTTGCGGATTAAATGGAGCCCCAAAGGCACCCCTCAATGCCGCGTTTCTGGGCCCTGCGTACACCGCGTGCGGCCCATTAGGAACCTATTTTGACCAAAAATAATAGGACAACTTTTGTTAGCTTGGTTTTTTACCTATCGCCTTAACTAACGATTTAAAGTCAAATATTCTATGCTTAATTACCAAATAATTAATAACCCACCGGACGAGCTGGTGGCTGCGGAATTGGGTACTGAAATGGTGGCATTGGCATTGGCAACGGAATGTCCACAGGTTGTTGTGCAAATGGCAGCCCCTATGGAATGGGATGCTGAAACAGAGCAGGCATGTTTTCACGGTCCCAGCACCATGAAAGCTCCTGGCGGTGGCGGCATATGCATTCGTGGGTCGAGTGCCATCGCTGGAAATACAATGTTAAAAGTTCAATTAATATCTAAAATCCCGAATCGCATGACTAGGAAAAAAGAGCGGGAAACAAGCTAAATTACGAAAAATAGATATAATAAATAATTTTCCTTAAAAAATAAATAAAAATATTTTCTTATTTAACGTTTATCTTCCTAAAAGAAAAAAAATGGGTTTTTGAAAAAAAGAGATTATGTTTTTTTGAAAATCTCCAATTCCCCCCACCCCGTGCAAAGCAAGGCTTTCTTCGGAAAAAGTAAATTCAACAAAAAAACTTTTTTTCTTAGGGATTGTTCATATAGTATAAATAATATTTTGAGAAACTTTACCAGGCAGATTGTCGTGGTCGTCCTCGCCCTCCTCTTGGTCATTTGGCTCCAATTTTATTGGTGGAGTCGGTGCGCGTTCAGGAGGGGCTACCACATCTTGTTGCAAAAAATTTCGGCGCCATATGCTAGAATAGAAAGAATAAAATAACAAAATAAAAATTTCTATATTTTTTAAAAACATACGCAAACTCGGCCAAAATTTCAGGGTCTTATGGGGATTCTGAATTGAATGATGTTTGGTATGGAAAGAATGCATCCCCAAAACGTTTGTCGAAATAAACATTTTAAAAAGCTAAGAGGAAGAAATGCCAATTTTCGGGAAAAAAGCTAAAAAATGGTAAAAAGGATTTTATCCAAACCTCAAAAAAAGAGAATTTTGGAGTCTAATGAACTGAACTAAATTAACTCACCGTTATTTAGGGAGGAGCGAAGAGGAGGAGCGGCCGCCCGTCGGAGCAAAAAGTTACAAAAAACTTTATATAAAAAATGCCCTTGAATTTTTTGGGGAGGCATCTCAACGGTCAAAAAAAAGCGTGAGCAAAAAAAAACAACCGTTTTTGATGCTTTACTAATTACCTGCCAAAACTGTTTGAGGTAGGATAACCATCACTTTAATTGTCGAAATTGGTGAATTAAGTAATTGCATCGAGAAAAAATAAGAATAGAAAATAATATTTTTAAATAAATAAAAAACAATTGCAATTTGATTAAATAAAAAATTAAAGAAATGGAACTAGGAATAATTATCGCTTTAATCCCGACACTTAAATATGCCGAAAATGGGCGGAGCAAATTCCGATTATTTTTGACACGTGACCATAAAGATGAGGCACAAAATTGCCCCTACGCTTTTTATCACTTGGTCATGTGATTTAATATTCCGAAACAGTCACGTGTTTTTGGAGAATGGCGTCGATTTGCGCCAGTGGGCAATTGTGAAATACGAAAAAAGCACTGGCACTGGATGGCACCCTAAAATCCCGAAATAAAAGGTCTCCCTGCTCTTTTTTTTTGGGTGGCACCGCCACTCGTGCTTTTTTTTTTTGGGGCGGCACCGCCACTCGTGCCTTTTTTTTTGGGTGGCACCGCCAGTCGTGCCTTTTTTTTTGGTGGCACCGTCAGTTTTTTTTTTGGCAATCATGTGACCAGATTTCAAAATGAGTGGTCACCTGCTCATTTATTTAGGTGGCACGCCAGTTTTTTTTTGTCAATCAAGTGGCTAATTTCAAATAATGTTGTATTTTGCTTTGAGCAGCTCCTGATATCGTATAACTTTTTAATTTTTTTCGCGCTTTAAATTCTATTTTTTATTTTAGTTTCAATACTTATTTTCGTTATATGCATCCCTCAATAATTTTTTAGCTGTTTTTTAAGTTCATGCCTTTTCAACCACAAATTTTGGCGACTGCCTGCGGATAGATTCGATCATTCTTCTCTCATTTGCGCTCGCTTTTCAGTGCGCGTTTAGGCGATTGGCGGGGGGGGGGGTAAAAAAAGAAGCGCGAGAGGTGCGATTTTTGAGGGACCAAAAAAAAACTAGCTTTTTTCATCGTTATTTATTTTAATTATTTACTATGTTTATTCTTAATTTATTTATTTATGACTGACCACACATAATGTTTAAACAAGGGCGAAAATTTCCCTTTTAAAACCCAATTCTGGTGAGACAAAATATTTAAAATATATTTTTTTTTGACACTGTGCGCGGGGCTAGAGAAAACGAGAACAAAATAGTGTGAAAATGGACGTCAGACAAACCGTAGACATACACACACAATTCCTGTTGAAATGCACCAATACTTGACATAGAGACTTGAGACCGGGTCAGAGACTTGTTATTCATACTTAAGACCGGGCCCAACAATTGGGAATGATACTTAAGACCGGGTCAGAGATTTGTCATTCATACTTAAGACCGGGTCCAACAATTGGGAATGAAACTTAAGACCGGGTCCGGGACTCTCGATTGTATGTCTATTTCGTGCGCGCTTTCCTTGTATTTTTTACCGCAAGAGGGGGGGGAAGTGCGAAGAAAGAGTGGGGTCAAGAATACCCCCCCTAATACTACTACCGGTAAGTACCGGTACCGTGCTACCCTAGATAGAACACTTAATTTTGTATAAAGTAAAAATAAAAAGAATATTACAAAAGAATGCAAAAATTATATAAAATTTATTGCCTCTAAAAATAAAATTCCAGCAAATCATATGATAAAAAACGCAGAGCAGTGTTCACGAAGGAGGTCATATCACATTCACCTATTAAAAAAAATGACCTAAGATAAATAAATAAATTTTCAGCAAAAAAAAATTATAAAATAAATAATCTGCATATTCCAAAACAGAGCAAAAAACCTATTGATATCAGATGTTAAAAATTCCACGAAAAAAAAATAATACAATTATTCTTGATAAGAAAAAAAATGAATCGATTAAAGCTAAATATATTTATATTGAGAAAAGCATACTGAAATTTATGTTAATAAATGAAAATTTAAAATTTTTTTTATTTTATAATACTATAATAAACAAAGAGACGAATAGCAATCCATGAAGTTGGAAACCTGATTGCGAATTGCGCATAAGAAGTAATTAAAATGAATAAAAAATCAATGTAATAGAAATTATTAAAAATAGGAGAAATTATTAAAAAGAATAAAACTTTATGAAAAAGGAACTCAAAAAACAAAAATTAAAAAGATCTGAAAATAATTAATTTAATAAAGAAATTTTTTGAAAAAATTAAAACTCTTTTTATCTGAGATATAATTTTTTCCAAACGTATGAAACAGGAAAAACTGATTACAATTAAACATATTGGTATTGAGAAAAGAATATTGAAACTATTTTCATAAATGAACAAAGAAATAAACCTTATTTCCGATGAATAAATAAAGAAGATTTGCAACTACAAAGCAGGTCAGTTTTAGAATTAAAATGTAACAATAAATAATAAGAAACTAACAAAACTTTGAATACACCAGTTTTTTTTTAAAGTTGAAACAAAAAAAATTACTAAAAGTTGTACCAAACAATAAAGAATAATAAAATTCCTTGCATCATGACAAAATAATAACCTGAATAAATCGATCAACTAAGAAAACTGGTATTAAAAAGTTGTGCTAAATATTTAGGTATAAAACGAATAGGAAAAAGCATTCTCTACTTGAAATAAAAAAAGGGTTATAACACACTGAATCATTTTCTTAAAAACTTTTTTACTTTACATTTTATATATTAACTCAAAAGTCGATTCTTTGGTTGTACTTTTAATTTTTTACCTTTTATCCAAAAATAAAAATACAATATTTGGGCTGCCAATAAAGACAGATCTTTCTCGCATTTTATTATAAATTTAGAATTTCACATGAAAACTCGGAAAAGCGGCTTGTTAAAAACTAAGGTAATATTTAATTTCCAAATTGAAGATATTGACATTAATTTAAAACATTTTACGCACTAATGGCAAGGTTAGAAATTCCGAAAAGCAAACAAGGCATATTTATTTGCACGACTTCTGATAACTGATAAGAAGATAAATAATTTATTCTTTTGTATAAATATGTGTTTGGCTCACAAAGGAGAGTGGTCGGGTGTCCGTGGAGTTTTGTAATGAAATTTGGTCGGTGGATAGGGACCTAAGGGTTATCGATGGAACTGTTTTTATTTTTTGCTGAACGAACTCGGGTGCCGAGATATGACGTGCCAAACTTTTTAAGAAATCATTAAAAGAAAGAAATAATAAGCAGCGCCAACAGTGTTCGGTGGCCCGGAGGTACTGCTCATGATTTCTTTTTTTCTTATGCAGGTTCAGATCCCCATCGTTCACATTTATTTTTCCCCCTTTATTTTTGCATTTTATGCAAATTAGGTGGCCGAGGAATACATTCAAACCCAACAAAAAAAATTTTTCATACTTTAAAAATGTATGTCAACACCAGAAATATTCTTATTTTCCTCCAAAAATATTATTCAAAATATAATGTTGAGACTTCAATTACTGCCCCGGAAATTAATATTGCAAAAAATTTTGCTTCTGAAATTTTTTTGTCATCCGGTGAAATATTGTTTGAATTTTTTGTTGAGTTTGAATGGAGTCTTCGGCCACCTAATTTGCATAAAAAGCAAAAATAAAAAGGGAAAAATCAATGTGCACGATGCGGATCTGTACCTGCATCAGAAAGAAAAATCTAAAGCAGTACCTCCGGGCCACCGAATACTGTTGGCACTGCTTATTATTTCTTTCTTTTAATGATTTCTTAAAAACTTTGGCACGTCATATCTCGGCACCCGAGCTCGTTTAGCACAAAATAAAAACAGTTCCATCGATAACCCTTGGGTCCCTATCCACCCACCAAATTTCATTCCGAAACTCCAAGGACACCCGACCACTCTCCTTTGTCAGTTCCAAATGTTTTGACCCCTACAGCAATCAATAACGCACAAGTAAGTTATCTTTGATGTAAAAAATAACCTCCTTTAATCTCTAACGACTGACACCCGTTTATAATATTACAAAAATAACTAAAACCTAATAAAATAAAAAGCAAATTAATATATTAAAGAAATCTCTGTCGCTAATAGAAAGGGGAAAATAACATCAATTTCCGGAATTTGTTCTGCTCATATGTAGTAGTTATCGAGGATGCGGGGTAGATGCCTTAATGTTAAACATAATGTATGTGTAATTGACGAAATTAAAAACTATTTAAAAAGATAATGGCCCACAACCGTTCCCGGTCTATGGCAATTGGGCCGGGGACAAATAGTTATATTTCCCATAGAACTATTGGCACCTCCGGCCATCGCCGTTTAAATTTTTAATAACTGGATTTTGTTTTTCATCCTTATTAACTTTTGTTTTACAAATTAATTTTATTCATTGCGAAATAGTTGGGAAGACACAATTATTATTCTTTGTCTCTCCCAATGACAGGTCAATTATTGATTTGTTCTTTTTTTCCCTCAGTTAATGCTTTCCCTCCATTTGTTCATTTTTCATTCTATTTTTTGTTTTTCCCAATTGTGACCCTCAATTTCGCTCCGTTCTTTATTGTCTGTTGTTTATTTATTTGGTGTTATAAATTATTTGTGTTCGACTTTGAATATTTTATTGTGCTGTTCACCGGCACAACAGAAATATTGCTTTGAATTGAAGTTTCCAAAGTTTTCAAAAATGATGATGAAGTTTCTGTTTTCTCATTTTGTGATTAAAAGGATTCATTAGCAAAATACTAATTTTATTAAATAATGTGAACCCAAATGTACATGTAAAATTTATAAAAATAATAATCAAATATATTAATGAAAAAGCATCTTCAACCCTAAATTGCTTCATAAGTTGATAATTTTTAAGTAACTTTTCAAGTTAATTCAAAAAATTTGGGAAGAGAGAAAATAAAATATGTTCGAACGGCTTTATGGGCTATAGTCGAGTGATTGATATTCAGTTTAGTTGCAGGTAGGCCAAAAAGTATACCAATAAATATCAATTATTTCATGCCAGGAAGATAATCATAAAAAAATATTTTTAAATATCTTTTATTTATATAAAACAAAATGAAAGAAAATTAAAAAATTAAAGTTTTATTTAAAAAGGAAATACCTGAATAATTTTATATATATATATATATCTAAATTTGGTTCGACAACTATTATAAATTGATAAAAATTAGAATCTAAGGTATTCATTATTTATAATAAACTTTTTAAAGATGGATTATGCGCATAATAACAATAATAAAACTAAAATTAATTAGTGAAATAACTATATTTAATTAATATGTTCAAGTGACTTATTTCAATTATCTCTGATCAAAGAATGCATGAAATACCCCAAAAAAAAAATTACTTATTAAAAAAAGAGACAAAGTGCAGATTAAGTAATTACGAAAAAGAAAAATCAATGAGAGCAATAAAAATTGGAAGCGAACACAGAAAATAATTTTGATAAATTGTTAAAAGAATAAGAGGGTTGCAAAACAGAGCAATAAAAATTATTATTCGGCACGGACCGAAATTTCGGTAAATATCGCGGTATCGGAATAAATTTCGGGTATACGTGGTATATGCCGGTACCGAATACCGAAAATCTGATTTGCCGAACACTAATAAAAATCTATGACTACTTGAGGTTAGAGATCGGACTGTTGGCAAAGAAGTTGAAAGCATATTTTATTCAAAAAAGCTAATTCTTTTTTTTTTTCAAATGAATTTTGAAAACTTAGGTATTGAAGAATTTCGCTGCTGGCACGTCTAATCTATCTCTTTCCTTTAGCAAAGCATAATCCATTCTTTTTCTTGTTTTTTTTTATAGAAACATTGGTCACATTAGTGTGGCTTTAGGGTACTTAGACACATTAACTTGTATTCATAATATAACAGTAAAGAATTCTTATGCTTTGTTCTTATCTTCTTTCTTCACTTGTCTTTGTCTTTTTTCTTGGCTGATTTGTTAAAAGATTTCAGCACGCAAATAATTGGGACATTTGAGCGCCAGGGACAACTGAGTACCAGCGCTCAGGTGTCCATCTGAGCGCCAGAACAGGGCTGCACGAAATTTCGTTTTCGTTTTCGTGTTTTCGGCTTTTTCGGCACTTTTTGGGTTTCGTTTTCGGTTTTCGTTTTCGTCCGTTGGCGTTTTTTCGTTTTCGTTTCGTTTTCGGTTTTTAAAAATCGTGTTTTTCGTTTCGGTTTCGTTTTCGTTTTTGCAAGATTTGGACGAAAAAGCCGAAAAAAATTTACACCCCTAAGAATAGGAATTTTATTTGTATTTATTTTTTGGCCTTCTGTAATGTGCTTGTATTTCAAATTTCAATGTCTTACCGTTTTTTTTTTTTGTTATTATAATTCATGGGGTTCCTTGGCTTCTGTTAATATGAAATTTATTAGGTTTAAATGTCATCAAAAAGCAAGTATAACATTATTTTAATTGCGACAAAAAACCTGCTGAAATTTTGTGGGCATGCCGTTCTGATAAATGCAATTATAAATTTGAGTCAAAAAAGTCTTCGGGGTATCCAACAGCGGCACTACGTTCCCATTTAAAAAACCATCACTTTTCTGAACTGAAGGAAATGGAAGAGAAGTCGCAATGCTCAGAAGGCACGAAGAAGAAAGCGAACGAACAAAAACAAATGACATTAAAAAGAATTGTTGTTGCTTCGCCGAATCCGTCAAATACAACCAAGCAAAAATTTTCAAAATCTGATACGGCTTTATCTACACAAATTACAATTGAAAAATCTTTTAGTAAGTCTTTAATTATTTTTTATTGATAAATATCATTCAGCGCAATGGGCACAATGGAAATCGAACGTTTTTTTTCAACTGCTACTTATTTGTTGAATGATCTCCGGAAAAGTATTTCAATGGAAAATTTAGAAAAACAATTGTTTTTGCATCATAATTTGTTGCTTTTAGGATTTGATTATGAATGAAATTTATTTTAAAATTTTCGGTTTTTTCGTTTTCGTTTCGTCGAAAATTGATATTTTTTCGATTTTTCGTTTTCGTTTCGTCCGTAAAAAAATTTTCGTTTTCGTTTCGTTTTCGATTTTTGAAAATTTTATTTTTCGTGTTCGTTTCGTGTTTCGTTCAGAAAGACCTTTTCGTCGCCATAATAATAATAATAAATGAGTTAATTAAGAAAAAAAATAAATGCATTCGGCACAATATTTAATCTATTATATATTTTTTTAAATTTCTGTTGAACACCGTGACCATTCTTTTTTCTTCGGTTCGCCAACCGATTTGACTAAATAAATAAAATATTTAACAAAAATATATTGTCATAATACCCTCGAATTTTGACCTAAAATTGACCGTTGACTTTTTACAAAAAAAATACGGTCATGTTTCAACTCTTAAAATGAAATAAAATAGAGCAATAAAAAAAAAAGAAAAATTTTTGTATACCTATATTAATTTGTTCGGGGAAAACGCTTCTGTGCGGAGTTGGCAAACGCCTTTTTCCGTACAATGCATCAATCGTACGTAGATACAGACGACAAATAGGCGTTTCAGAAAATTTGGGATTTAAATTGGATAGGGATTTTGACCTTGGGCGCATCATAACAATGGTAGACGGGGTGGAGGGTGAGGATTGGTCGCAGCGCATAATCTGCTATTTTTTACAACATATGAAAGAAACAAAAAAAAAATTTATTACCACGTGAACTTTAAAGGGGGAGGGGCGATCCGTTCATTGTCAGCGCGTTGCAAAAACAATGTTGAAAAATTTCACGACTAATTTGGGCGAGCGGCGATGCCACCAAATGAATTTTGTGTATTTAAAAGTCACAACCGCAGCAAAAATTTTCTTTTGCCCAAAACATAAATGAAAAAAATATTCGAATGATAGTAATTAAATAAATTATTAAATTTCTCTTTGTCCCAAATGGATCTAATAAATAATATAATTTTAAAAACTAATTAAAGTGTTTTAAAAATTTTTATTCGCACAAATAACATTTAATAATTAAATTAAAAAATATTTTAATTAATTATTTTCAATTAAATTAAATATTCCATAATTTTCGCCCAAAATAAACCTTAAATTCTGTTGTTTTAACATTCACCTATTAAAAAAAATGACCTAAGATAAATAAATAAATTTTCAGCAAAAAAAAATTATTACCACGTGAACTTTAAAGGGGGAGGGGCGATCCGTTCATTGTCAGCGCGTTGCAAAAACAATGTTGAAAAATTTCACGACTAATTTGGGCGAGCGGCGATGCCACCAAATGAATTTTGAAAACTTAGGTATTGAAGAATTTCGCTGCTGGCACGTCTAATCTATCTCTTTCCTTTAGCAAAGCATAATCCATTCTTTTTTCTTGTTTTTTTTTATAGAAACATTGGTCACATTAGTGTGGCTTTAGGGTACTTAGACACATTAACTTGTATTCATAATATAACAGTAAAGAATTCTTATGCTTTGTTCTTATCTTCTTTCTTCACTTGTCTTTGTCTTTTTTCTTGGCTGATTTGTTAAAAGATTTCAGCACGCAAATAATTGGGACATTTGAGCGCCAGGGACAACTGAGTACCAGCGCTCAGGTGTCCATCTGAGCGCCAGAACAGGGCTGCACGAAATTTCGTTTTCGTTTTCGTCCGTAAAAAAATTTTCGTTTTCGTTTTCGTCGAAAATTGATATTTTTTCGATTTTTCGTTTTCGTTTTCGTCCGTAAAAAAATTTTCGTTTTCGTTTTCGTCGAAAATTGATATTTTTTCGATTTTTCGTTTTCGTTTTCGTCCGTAAAAAAATTTTCGTTTTCGTTTTCGTCCGTAAAAAAATTTTCGTTTTCGTTTTCGTCCGTAAAAAAATTTTCGTTTTCGTTTTCGTCCGTAAAAAAATTTTCGTTTTCGTTTTCGTCGAAAATTGATATTTTTTCGATTTTTCGTTTTCGTTTTCGTCCGTAAAAAAATTTTCGTTTTCGTTTTCGTCGAAAATTGATTAATTTTTGTTTTTTTAAATATACAAAATTAATACCATAAGGTGTGCCATCTTTTTCACTATTTTTTTATTTGCTGATATTTTAATCAGGATAGATATATGGTTAATGGCGTTGAGATTGACATCCAATTAACTCCTAATGACAATGATTTTATGATTATGGCGGCGGGAAATGATAAATATAAAATTGAAATTACCGCTTGTAAACTTTATGTTAAAAATTTGGAAATGTAGATGGGCTCGCTTTGGACATACAGAAATACTAGAAAATAAAGAAGCAAAATATGCTCATCGAAAAACATGGATAAAATCTGTGTTCATAAGTGAGAATCGAACAGAATTTAATGGGACGCTTTTTACAGGTCAATTACCAAACGGGTGATTCTCGGGATGATAGAGAATAATGCTTATGTAGGTAGTCAAAAGAAAAGTCCTTTTAATTTAAACCATTTGATGTACGTGCAATAACGTTAATGGCTAATGGTAAGCAGTGGCCCGCTGCCCCGTTTGAACTCAATTTTACCAAAAATCTTTTTACTAGAGCTTTTCACGAAATGAATGAGGCATTAGGAATGAATAGTACAACAGACAGTAATGGAATTAGTCTCGAAAAATATCAAAACGGATGGACAATTTTTGCCTTTAATATGACTAATAGTATGGAAGAAAATGAGTGTATAGATCTCATTACCGAAGGAACTACCACTATCACTATACAGTTTCGTTCTCCTGTTCATCTGGTGGGATAACACTAATAGCTATGAGTGAAATGGATTCAATTCTGATTTTGGATAAGAACCGCACCGTTATGACAGATACAACCATTAAGGTATTTAAAGTGATCATATTGTTTTAAGTTTATCATTTATAATGTTTTGTATTATATATTTTTTTAAATTTCTGTTGAACACCGTGACCATTCTTTTTTCTTCGGTTCGCCAACCGATTTGACTAAATAAATAAAATATTTAACAAAAATATATTGTCATAATACCCTCGAATTTTGACCTAAAATTGACCGTTGACTTTTTACAAAAAAAATACGGTCATGTTTCAACTCTTAAAATGAAATAAAATAGAGCAATAAAAAAAAAGAAAAATTTTTGTATACCTATATTAATTTGTTCGGGGAAAACGCTTCTGTGCGGAGTTGGCAAACGCCTTTTTCCGTACAATGCATCAATCGTACGTAGATACAGACGACAAATAGGCGTTTCAGAAAATTTGGGATTTAAATTGGATAGGGATTTTGACCTTGGGCGCATCATAACAATGGTAGACGGGGTGGAGGGTGAGGATTGGTCGCAGCGCATAATCTGCTATTTTTTACAACATATGAAAGAAACAAAAAAAAAATTTATTACCACGTGAACTTTAAAGGGGGAGGGGCGATCCGTTCATTGTCAGCGCGTTGCAAAAACAATGTTGAAAAATTTCACGACTAATTTGGGCGAGCGGCGATGCCACCAAATGAATTTTGTGTATTTAAAAGTCACAACCGCAGCAAAAATTTTCTTTTGCCCAAAACCTAAATGAAAAAAATTATTTCGAATTGATAGTAATTAATAAATTATTTAAATTGTTCTCCTTTGTCCCAACTGGATCTAATAATAATATAATTTTTCAAACACTAATTAAAGTGTTTTAAAAATTTTTATTCGCACAAATAACATTAATAATTAATTAAACATATTTAATTAATTATTTTCAATTATTAAATTACATATTCCATAATTTTCGCCCAAATAAACCTTAAATTCTTGTTGTTTTAACATTCCACCTATTAAAAAAAAAGACCTCTAAGATTAAATAACATCAATTTTCAGCACAAAAAAATTATAAAATAAATATCTGCATATTCCAAAACCAGAGCAAAAAACCTATTGATATCAGATGTTAAAAATTCCACGAAAAAAAAAAATACAATTATGCTTGATAAGAAAAACAAAAAAGAATCTATTATATTGAAAGCATACTGAAATTTAATGTATAATGAATTTAAAATTTTTTGTATGTATGATACATAAAAGCATCTAGCAATCCATCTGATTGTCAGCACTCAAATGTCCCATTTGAGCGCCAGAGTATGTAGCAGGTCGTTTCACCGTCACAACCTAAGCCTGTTGTAACCCTGGTTGATCGAATAAGGAAGGAACACATTGGGTTGCAATTTTATTAAAGATGCTAATACAGTATATTTTTTGACACATTTGGTCGTAAACCGAACAAATGTATTGAAAATTCTTGAACAAATTTGATAATCTAATTCGTAATAGGCCTTCCGTTCAACCATTTTCAGTGAATACTACGGTTATTACTGTATTTATTTTGTTATTGTATGTGCTCAGAGGGAACAAATTACCATAAAACATTTGGGAATTGACAAGAAAGTTAATGATAATGGACAATCCTGATTTATTTGTGTATATTTTGTTAAGAAATGGTAAAAAGTATTTAAGGAATTAGTTCTATTAACAGTGAAAATGGACCGCCTGGACACTAAAATTGCTACGCTTCTTAATTGCACTGCACGTAATTTGTGCGAACATTTTACGCACTAATGGCAAGGTTAGAAATTCCGAAAAGCAAACAAGGCATATTTATTTGCACGACTTCTGATAACTGATAAGAAGATAAATAATTTATTCTTTTGTCTAAATATGTGTTTGGCTCACAAAGGAGAGTGGTCGGGTGTCCGTGGAGTTTTGTAATGAATTTGGTCGGTGGATAGGGACCTAAGGGTTATCGATGGAACTGTTTTTATTTTTGCTGAACGAACTCGGGTGCCGAGATATGGACGTGCCAAACTTTTAAGAAATCATTAAAAGAAAGAAATAATAAGCAGCGCCAACAGTGTTCGGTGGCCCGGAGGTACTGCTCATGATTTCTTTTTTTCTTATGCAGGTTCAGATCCCCATCGTTCACATTTATTTTTCCCCCTTTATTTTTGCATTTTATGCAAATTAGGTGGCCGAGGAATCCATTCAAACCCAACAAAAAAAATTTTTCATACTTTAAAAATGTATGTCAACACCAGAAATATTCTTATTTTCCTCCAAAAATATTATTCAAAATATAATGTTGAGACTTCAATTAATGCCCCGGAAATTAATATTGCAAAAAATTTTGCTTCTGAAATTTTTTTGTCATCCGGTGAAATATTGTTTGAATTTTTTGTTGAGTTTGAATGGAGTCTTCGGCCACCTAATTTGCATAAAAAGCAAAAATAAAAAGGGAAAAATCAATGTGCACGATGCGGATCTGTACCTGCATCAGAAAGAAAAATCTAAAGCAGTACCTCCGGGCCACCGAATACTGTTGGCACTGCTTATTATTTCTTTCTTTTATGATTTCTTAAAAACTTTGGCACGTCATATCTCGGCACCCGAGCTCGTTTAGCACAAAATAAAAACAGTTCCATCGATAACCCTTGGGTCCCTATCCACCCACCAAATTTCATTCCGAAACTCCAAGGACACCCGACCACTCTCCTTTGTCAGTTCCAAATGTTTTGACCCCTACAGCAATCAATAACGCACAAGTAAGTTATCTTTGATGTAAAAAATAACCTCCTTTAATCTCTAACGACTGACACCCGTTTATAATATTACAAAAATAACTAAAACCTAATAAAATAAAAAGCAAATTAATATATTAAAGAAATCTCTGTCGCTAATAGAAAGGGGAAAATAACATCAATTTCCGGAATTTGTTCTGCTCATATGTAGTAGTTATCGAGGATGCGGGGTAGATGCCTTAATGTTAAACATAATGTATGTGTAATTGACGAAATTAAAAACTATTTAAAAAGATAATGGCCCACAACCGTTCCCGGTCTATGGCAATTGGGCCGGGGACAAATAGTTATATTTCCCATAGAATTATTGGCACCTCCGGCCATCGCCGTTTAAATTTTTAATAACTGGATTTTGTTTTTCATCCTTATTAACTTTTGTTTTACAAATTAATTTTATTCATTGCGAAATAGTTGGGAAGACACAATTATTATTCTTTGTCTCTCCCAATGACAGGTCAATTATTGATTTGTTCTTTTTTTTCCCTCAGTTAATGCTTTCTCTCCATTTGTTCATTATTCATTCTATTTTTTGTTTTTCCCAATTGTGACCCCCAATTTCGCTCCGTTCTTTATTGTCTGTTGTTTATTTATTTGGTGTTATAAATTATTTTGTGTTCGACTTTGAATATTTTATTGTGCTGTTCACCGGCACAACAGAAATATTGCTTTGAATTGAAGTTTCCAAAGTTTTCAAAAATGATGATGAAGTTTCTGTTTTCTCATTTTGTGATTAAAAGGATTCATTAGCAAAATACTAATTTTATTAAATAATGTGAACCCAAATGTACATGTAAAATTTATAAAAATAATAATCAAATATATTAATGAAAAAGCATCTTCAACCCTAAATTGCTTCATAAGTTGATAATTTTTAAGTAACTTTTCAAGTTAATTCAAAAAATTTGGGAAGAGAGAAAATAAAATATGTTCGAACGGCTTTATGGGCTATAGTCGAGTGATTGATATTCAGTTTAGTGCAGGTAGGCCAAAAAGTACACCAATAAATATCAATTATTTCATGCCAGGAAGATAATCATAAAAAAATATTTTTAAATATCTTTTATTTATATAAAACAAAATGAAAGAAAATTAAAAAATTAAAGTTTTATTTAAAAAGGAAATACCTGAATAATTTTATATATATATATATATATATATATATATATATATATATATATATATATATATATATATATATATATATATATATATATATATATATATATATATATATATATATATATATATATATATATATATATATATATATATCTAAATTTGGTTCGACAACTATTATAAATTGATAAAAATTAGAATCTAAGGTATTCATTATTTATAATAACTGGATTTTGTTTTTCATCCTTATTAACTTTTGTTTTACAAATTAATTTTATTCATTGCGAAATAGTTGGGAAGACACAATTATTATTCTTTGTCTCTCCCAATGACAGGTCAATTATTGATTTGTTCTTTTTTTTCCCTCAGTTAATGCTTTCTCTCCATTTGTTCATTATTCATTCTATTTTTTGTTTTTCCCAATTGTGACCCCCAATTTCGCTCCGTTCTTTATTGTCTGTTGTTTATTTATTTGGTGTTATAAATTATTTTGTGTTCGACTTTGAATATTTTATTGTGCTGTTCACCGGCACAACAGAAATATTGCTTTGAATTGAAGTTTCCAAAGTTTTCAAAAATGATGATGAAGTTTCTGTTTTCTCAT